>JXCR01129720.1:15704-28624 GCA_002079205.1 Phalaenopsis hybrid cultivar
TGCTAACTTTTTAAAAGTGAAATACACTTTTCATGCATAGGTAAGTTGGAGTATATGTAAAAATTGAATTTTGAGTGTCTAGATATGTAGACACATAAGAATTAAGTGGTATGTATGGAAATTTCCCAAGAAAATTTGACAAATATGAATATGCTACTTCATTTCATGAGAACTCAACAATAGCAACAGTCATTTCTCAACACAACAGAAGTCTTGCTAACCTTAACAACCATTCAAGAAAGAAACATGTCATAATACACTTCATATTCATATTTCTCAGCTANGAAGAAACATGTCATAATACACTTCATATTCATAATTCGCAGCTAAATTCAAATTTATCTACCTATATATACTTTTTTTTTGAATTTACAAATTTACCTTGATTTCAGAGAATTGGGATGGGATCGAGCTTCCCAGGGTTCATCNATTTATACTTTTTTTTTTTTGAATTTACAAATTTACCTTGATTTCAGAGAATTGGGATGGGATCGAGCTTCCCAGGGTTCATCGACTCTTTCGTATGTATTGGAATCATCCTCCATGGCCTCTCTGGATCAAGACCAGATAACTACTTCCTCTCAATACCCATACCTCTTGCCCGACGAAGAGAACTCAGTCTAACCCAAGTTTTCCTCATCTCCGGATACTATTCCTTCCTATGTGCTCTCGCTTCTTCGCCTTACAAAGCACTCTACGCCATGGCTGCCGTCGGCANAGATGAAAAAGAAAGTGATGACGATAAATTTGTTGTGATGTTGAGCGGTGTTGATGTAAATATGAATGTTTAGGAGTTAGATGTGTAAATATATAAGAATTGTGTGACATGTTTATAAATGCACCATTTTTTAAAAAATGTTAAAAGATGATCAAAATTGCATAAAATATCATGAGAAATTATTATTTTTAATATATACAGATAAAAATAAATAATTTAAATATTATTTTTAAGTGAAATGTCAAAATAGGTTGTTTGACTGTTTACATCAAATTATAAAATTAGTCATCAAATGTTTTAAGTTAGGGTTGAAATATTTTTCTTTTGTTATTATTTCAGCCTATACTTAAAAGATGTAAATAATTAATATTTTTATATGTTATGGGATTAAAATGATCACATTTAGGTGTTTTACTCTTTTTAATTGTATTATAAATAAATATCTTATTTATAATCAAATTTATTATTATTATTATTATTATTATTATTATTATTATTTTGGGCAAAGCATCATTTTATTTAATTCACAATAAAAAAGATTGTTGTTTGTGAACAATTATTTTCTTAGCTAAAGATTTCTTCACTTATGTTTGAGAAGAAAATGCAACTAAAGTCATTAAACATTGATTATGTTAAAAAATATGTCTTTGAAGGATTAGAGCTTTTATTGTGTCATATTAACATGAAAGAAATGAAATTTTGATAAAAAATTACATGTTATCATGACATGCATGAGAATATGAACTTGTAGAGCTCAAAGGATGATACTTTTGCCTTTGAAGAAGATAAACTTTTGGTAGGTGCCTTGATTTTGAGAATGAGACTTATTAAGTGAAATCCAAATAGCCACTTGTGGCATGATTATAATACTAAAGATAATGTCTTTAAAAGGTTTGTTGTGGTCTTTAAAGTTTGAATATATTGATTAAATGTTGGATGTCAGTACTTATAAACCTCGTTGCTAGCCGCCTACAATCAAAAAAATCTAGAAATGCTATTGTTTTTACCTCACTAGATGACAACAATGAATTATTTTGTGCGGTATTCGTGAGTTGAGTTTGAATCAAAGAAAAAATAAAATGATTTCTTCAAAATAAAAAATAGAAAAAATATAGGTAATGCTCAAAAGAATTTGATATAAGAATGTGGAATTTGAATATGATTTTTAAACGAATATTAAAATTTAATTATCAAAATTGCAAAAAAGTAAGGAATTTATTGTGATAAAAATCAAATGCATATATGAGCCCAAAAAAAAACATTGTTGTAATGATATTGTAATTAGTTGGGCAGCTTTTGAAATTTGCATTTATCTAAAGATTCATTAGTGAAGTTATTGTTTTTAGATTCACTTGAACTTGACAAAACAAAGTATAATTTGATTACTTTTTGTCACTTAAGTTGACTGGAACTTAGCATGAATTATATGTAGATTGACTCAAATTCAATTGTTTCATGTCAACTCAGGTTATGATCTTCTGCTAGGTTTAATGTTGACACTATTAGTTTTGATGGATCACGATTTCTAAGATTTCAAACTTCATTGGCTAATTATATCCCACAATTACAATCTAAGAACATTTCTCGCTGAGATATACTTTTATAAATTATCAAATAAAATATAATTCTCTCATCACAATGTTTGAAAGTCAAGCTTTTCCATTAGAAGAGATGATAAACATAAAATAATTAAAATTTCATATAAGGACTTGATCATGGTGTCTATGAAGTTGAGAGGGTGTATGTGTTCAACTCAACAGATGGTGAGCAAGACTATGTGGGTTCCATAAAAGGAGATATGTAGTCACATGAAAGTTGTCAAGGAACCCTAGGATAAAAATGTGAAGGTAACTTCTTAGAAGAACCTCAAAAATCATGAAAAGAGATAAGCCTAACATAAGGGTACTCAAGAGGAAGATGGGTGTAACTGCTACAAAACATTTGCAGAGAAATTTATTGTGTTGTCCATAAGAAAACAAAAAAAATAAATGAATTATAGAACTTTGGAGTATTTGTTGATTCTATATTATCATAGAAGCCTATTAGATCACAACATATTAGTTGTGCAAGAAATTGAGTTGGGTACAAAACTTCAAAATTTCGATTAACCTTGACCATTAGACAAGACAATGAGTTAAGGTTTAATGGATACCACATAATGGTCGGGGTTGGGAGTCGAGCGAATGAATTAAGTTATGGTGTTCCTAGTTCCTTGAGAGTGACCCATCTAAAAGTGCAAGCAATCACTATTTGGTTGGTACCTTTCTCAAAGACTAAAATTAGGAGAGGCTTAGAACCAATACAACCAAAATGCAATGCTCGACAAGAGCTCAAGAAATCCAAAATGTGTAATTACTTCGACTATTGCTGCAGCAGAGTGAAACATACAACATTATCATGACAATTATCATATTAAGTCTAATACCAATAATAATTATATATAAAACTATATTTTAACACGCTAAATAGCTTCTCGTGAAATAACTCAACCCATCTATATGATGTCAAAAGTAGAATAATAGATCTTACATCCTCTAGATAGAAACACTTTGAAACTTGACATGTTTAAACTTAATTATACCTCATTATATCTCAATTCAATGTAACATTCATCAAGCACTATAGAGAAAATGAGATGTACAATCTTGCCCAACATGTAAGATCACCAAACATAGATATGAAGGCCTTTATTTAGTTAATGATTATAACTTTTAAATAATCTACCCCCTTATAAATCTCAAAATTACAACATGATCTTAAATTAATTTGCATTTGTTGATTATCGTATCGTGTGCCCTTCGATATCTCTAATTATTGGTCCAGACAATATACTAAATGAATCTTTAATTTTTATGACTATAAAAAAATATAAATAGCATAATTACCTTGTGCAAATTGGTAGGACTAAAATAAGAAAAATATAAATTTACAAGAAATATGAATGAAATGAATCATAATGGTTGGTAAAATGCACAAATAGCCATTAACTAATAGGGCTGTCAAAACGGCTCGTTGTTCGCGAAGAACTCATGTTCGGCTCGTTAAGAAGCTTGTGTTCGGCTCGTTAATTTCATTTGATAAGTTAATGAGCCGAACATGAACTAAGATGTGTTCGTTCGTGTTTGGCTCGTTTGGCTCGAAATACTACTCATCAAGTTTATATATATATATATATATATATATATATAAATATATAAAGTTGTATTTTAAAAAAATCTAATTGACTACAAGGTTACAAAGATTTATAATCAATTAAAATATTGATTAAGAAAATAGAATAAAAATTATTAAATTAGATTCAAATGATGTTTTAATATAAATAATAATTTTTAATTCTTGCTCAAATCCTTATTGTCTTATGTCTAATGACTACATAATTAGGGTTGTTAAAAGTACTTTTTGTTCATGAACAGCTCGTGTTTGGCTCGTTAAGAAAACGAGCCGAGCACGAACACACTTTTTGAGCTCGAAATATAAATGAGAAGGTCTACACCGCTATTAACTAATAATTAATAAATTAAAATAAAAAACAATAACATTCAATTACCAAAAAATAGACCAAAAAAATCATGAAAAGGGGTCCACCTTATCTTCTCCGCAAACAAACGCAACAGCTCTTCGTCCCTGTCCTCTCACTCTCTCTGTTGTTACTGTGAGGGCTCGGCTGCACTCGCTGGATAGAGAAGCCGTGTTGAGCAGCAAGTGACGGCTGAAGAATCGAGGGTATTTGGAGACGAAGCTTGTGGGAGAAGAACCAGGTAGAAATGTAAACAGACAAGTAGTGGCCCTTTGATCTTTCACATTTGATGCATTGCTAGAAATTGCATGAAGTAAAATTCCTGTTTTATGCTGTGAATGATTTCTCATGGATTGTATGGTGTCTTATTTGGGCAAGATTTAGCTTAATCCTGTCTGATTTGGGGATTGTTTATATTAAGTTTGCCGTTTTTATATATCCCTTTTCAACTCTGTGATTAATACTATTTAAATTCGGATTCTGCTCAGTTTTGNCAATTCCTGTTTTATGCTGTGAATGATTTCTCATGGGTTGTATGGTGTCTTATTTGGGCAAGATTTAGCTTAATCCTGTCTTATTTGGGGATTGTTTATATTAATTTTGCCGTTTTTATATATCCCTTTTCAACTCTGTGATTAATACTATTTAAATTCGTATTCTGCTCAGTTTTGCCTTAAATCCAAGATTTAGTAAATCTTGCTGGCGGGCAGATTTACAGGATTTACACTAATTGAAGCGTACGAAAGGGGGTGCGAGTAATGACGATAGCCTTCCTCGGACACTTCGATTACGTCGCAACGTTCCCAGCTAGCTTCAATTTACTGTTGGTGAGGGTTTCGGGGGAAGAGGGGGTAGCAAGGGCTACTTGAGAGTAATCAAGTTAAAATTTCTGCTTTAATTTGCTTAATTANGAGAAGGTAGCAAGGGCTACTTGTGAGTAATCAAGTTAAAATTTCTGATTTAATTTGCTTAATTAAAAACTCTTTACTAGATAGAAATTAATGTGGATATTATTAAATTTAAGTTGTTTTTAGTTTAACTTTATTAAGTTAATTATAAGAAATTTAATTGCTTACCATTTAATGATTAGATAAAAGGATATCTTAAGTTAATTTTAATTTTATTAATTTAATTACAATTGAAATAAGCTTNGCATTATTAAATTTAAGTTGTTTTTAGTTTAACTTTATTTAAGTTAATTATAAGAAATTTAATTGCTTACCAATTAATGATTAGATAAAAGGATATCTTAGGTTAATTTTAATTTTATTAATTTAATTACAATTGAAATAAGCTTGGTAAATAATTGATTCGTGATTAGTTAANATATTATTAAATTTAAGTTGTTTTTAGTTTAACTTTATTTAATTTAATTATAAGAAATTTAATTGCTTACCAATTAATGATTAGATAAAAGGATATCTTAAGTTAATTTTAATTTTATTAATTTAATTACAATTGAAATAAGCTTGGTAAATAATTGATTCGTGATTAGTTAATGAAAGTTGAAGTATTGATTAATGTTTGATTAGTTTAGTGAATTCTAATTAATGATAATATAACATAATAAATAACTAGCTAATGATTAATGATTAATAATAAAATATTAATTAGTGATTAATTAGTTTAACAAAATTATTATTAATCATTAACTTGATAAATAGTTGATTGATTACGAAATAATACAAATTATATTAAACTAAATGAAATTAAATTAAGTTAGTCTTAGTAAGTACATTATCTATATGNAGAAATAATACAAATTATATTAAGCTAAATGAAATTAAATTAAGTTAGTCTTAGTAAGTACATTATCTCTATGTAATTTCAAATTCATATTTAAACTAGCAAACTTAAATTTTGATATCAGTTACTAAACAATTTCACAGAATTTAAATGGATTTAACATTTCTTTCTCCCTATAAATGATGAACTCACTCTTGTCCTCAGTCATAAATAAATTTGAAAATGAACCTACTACTCCCCTAAATCCTCCCACAACTCCCAGCAAATATGAACTTCGTGTGTAAAACAAAAAAAAAAAACAAAAACAAAAACAAAAAAAATCCAATGAGCATGTAAGGCATAATATGCATAATTAGGAATGCAAATTACTATAACCAACTTCACACATCCTAAGTATTCACGTAGGTTGGGTCAACACATCATGAGAATCAAGAGTACAAGAATGCACAAAATATCCGAAAGAAGAATTTGCAGCTTAAGAAAAATTATCTTCCTCTTACTTTTTTTTTTTAAATATGAATAATATGCAGACCCCAAATTCAATCCAAGAGGTCTTATCTATCTTTGTTTAGAAAAAAAGTTAGAAAAGAGAAGACTCTTGCCCTTGAAAAGAATGATATCTGGATCACAACTCTGCCACTTGGGAAAAGAATTGTAGGGTGCAAATGAGTATTTAGTGTTGAATACAAAGCAGATGAGAGCATAGAAATGTTTAAGGCTAGATTTGTAGCAAAATGGTTCACTCAATCCTATGAGATCGGCAACTAGGAGACATTTGTACCCGCGGTGAAACTTAACATAGTAAAAGTATTATTGTTATTGTTTGTCAACTAGGACTGACCTTTGCATAAACTGGACATCAAAAATATATTTCTTAATGGGGATCTTGAGGAAAAAGCGTATATGGAGATACCTCTAGGATTAAAAAACAACACAAATAATCAGCTAGTTTGCAAGCTAAAGAAATCATTGTTTGTGTTAAAACGATCTTCTAGAGCATAGTTCAAAAGGTTCACTAAGATTATTCCTGCCAATAAGAATTATCAGTGTCAAGATGATTACACTTTGTTTATGAAATCAAATTAAAAAGGTATGATAGTCATCATTGTCGTGTATGTAGATGACGTTATTTTTACATGAAATGACATAAGGAAACTTGAAGCAATCAAAAGAATTATGATTTTTGAGTTTGAGATCAAAGATCTTAGAACTTTAAGATATTTCCTTGGAATGGATGCGGCTAAATAAAAAAAACAAGGCATTGTCATATCTCAAAGAAAATATATCTTTGACTTATTAAACGAGGTAGGAATGTTGGAGTGCAAACTAATAGATACTCATACGGATCCTAATCGATGAGCATCAAGAGGAGATGATAACACCCCAATTGAAATAAGGAAGGTATTAAAGACATGTGGAAAAGTTATGTATTTATCACATACAAGACCTGACATTATTTTTTTGTGGTTGTAGTGAGCCAACATATGAATTATTTCAAATAAAAATCATTTAGAAGTGGTCTTTTGAATACTAATGTACCAAAAAATGACTTCAAGATGTAGATTGATATTCAAGAAAATTGAGAACCGTAACATTGAGATCTACGCTAATATTAGCTAGACAGTAGAATTGACTAACAAAAGATCTACCACGGATTACTGTTCATTTGTATGTCGTAACCTGGTTACTTGGAGAAGAAAAATGCAAGTTGTGGTGGCAAGAAGTAGTGTAGAATATGAGTATTGTGTCCTTAACCCTAAGAATTTGTGAAGGGGACTTGCTAAGAAATTATTGGTGGAACTACATATGGAGAACAAAAGCACTATTAAGATATTCAACGATAGTCAATCATCCATCAGTGTTTCAAAGAATTCGGTACACCCTGATCGAACCAAATATATAGAGATTGACAGGAACTTCATCTCTGAGAATGTCAATAGAGGGGTTGTCCATCTAAGCTATATCCCAAATCAGTATAAAATTACTGACATCCTTACCAAGGCTCTTTCTCGGCACCACTTTAGTAATCTCAATAGCAAGTTTGAGATGTATGATATATACAACCGAACTTGAGGGGGAGTGTTGATATGTCTGTACCTATGGACCATATGGGTCCACCCACAATTTAGAAATTATGGATTTGTAGTTACATTTGAGGGGAAGAAATTACTCCTTATTAATTATCCACTATTGCATTTTTATTTCTTTCCTTCTTATCATGATGATTTGAATTTCCCTCCAATTGTATTAGGGTTAGTTTAAGTTGTATATATTTGTTATTTGCATGTATTAATTTAATGAGAAAGTTAGAGAGTCTTTCCTCTAAGAAAGTTCTCCTAAATTTTACAATAATAATTTTCTTCCTTGAATAAATAGTTTATACAACAATTTTATCAATTCAGTAAGCCGTTAGAATGACCTGCAATAACCTCATTTCATTAATTTATTAGAATGCCACAGTTTTTAAATTACATTAGTGCATGCATATACCCACAGAGAAAAGGAAGCTTGGAAGTTCTCATCTATATAAGCTGAGCAATTGCTTGTTATAGATCACTCATAAAACTTGAAATTAACCGTTTGTTTTCCTTCCCGGATTTCATAAAATTTTTCACTTTTGTTCATTTAATTTCATCATAATGGCATTTTAATTTGTCTGGTGAAGCTTATCCGAGTAGTACGGACTCTAGTACCATGGCAGAACATGGTGTAAAGTTAATCAAGACTGCAAGCCAAGAAATAGGGGAGGCAACTGTGCATCCGAAAGAATTGGTTCATGATTGGCCTACCAAGGTACAGCTGATTTATTATAGTAAAATTCTCGCAATTTTTCATGAATGTTTGAGCTACATTGCATTTATAAAAACAAAAAAAACAATGATTATCATACATACCACTTAATTCCTATGTATTTACATATCTAACACCTAAACTTTAATTTTTACATANAGAAAAAAAATGATTATCATACATACCACTTAATTCCTATGTATTCACATATCTAACACCTAAACTTTAATTTTTACATATCTATATGCCACCTTATCATATGCATGGCAATTTGTATTTTACTTTTTGAAAGTATTTAATAGTGGTATTTTTTATTTGATGTTAAAAATTTGAGTGTTATACATGTAAATATGAAAGCTTAGGTGTTAGATTTGTAAATACAAAAGAATTATGTGGCATNATAACATAATTAATAACTAGTTAATGATTAATAATAAAATATTAATTAGTTTAACAAAATTATTATTAATTATTAACTTGATAAATAGTTGATTGATTAAGAAATAATACAAATTATATTAAACTAAATGAAATTAAATTAAGTTAGTCTTAGTAAGTACATTATCTATATGGAATTTCAAATTCATCTTTAAACTAGCAAACTTAAATTTTGATATCAGTTACTAAACAATTTCACAGAATTTAAATGGATTTAACATTTGTTTCTCCCTATAAATGATGAACTCACTCTTGTTCTCAGTCATAAATAAATCTGAAAATGAACCTACTACTCCCTTAAATCCTCCCACAACTCCCACCAATTATGAACTTCGAGTGTAAAACAAAAAAATATATATATATAAAAAAAACCAATGAGCATGTAAGGTACAATATGCATAATCAGGAATGCAAATTGCTATAACCAACTTCACATATCCTAAGTATTCACGCAGGTTGGGTCAACACATCATGAGAATCAAGAGGAGTACAAGAATGCACAAAACATCCGAAAGAAGAATTTGCAGCTTAAGAAAAATTATCTTCCTCTTACTTTTTTTTTTTCAAAATATGAATAATATGCAGACCCCAAATTCAATCCAAGAGGCCTTATCTATCTTTGTTTAGAAAAAAAAGTTAGAAAAGAGAAGATTCTTGCCCTTGAAAGAATGATATCTGGATCACAACTCTGCCAATTGGGAAAAGAATTGTAGGGTGCAAATGAGTATTTAATGTTAAATACAAAGCAGATGAGAGCATAGAAAGGTTTAAGACTAGATTTGTAGCAAAATGGTTCACTCAATCCTATGAGATAGACAACCAGGAGACATTTGTACCAGCGATGAAACTTATCATAGTAAAAGTATTATTGTTATTGGTTGTCAACTAGGACTGACCTTTACATAAACTGGACATCAAAAATATATTTCTTAATGGGGATCATGAGGAAAAAGTGTATATGGAGATACCTCTAGAATTAAAAAACAACACAAATAATCAACTAGTTTGCAAGCTAAAGAAATCATTGTTTGTGTTAAAACGATCTCCTAGAGCATGGTTCAAAAGGTTCACTAAGATTACTCCTGTCAATGAGTATTATCAGTGTCAAGATGATTACACTTTGTTTATGAAATCAAATTAAAAAGGTATGATAGTCATCATTGTCGTGTATGTAGATGACATTATTTTTACAGGAAATGACATAAGGAAATTTGAACAATCAAAAGAATAATGATTTTTGAGTTTGAGATCAAAGATCTTAGAACTTTAGATATTTCCTTGGAATAGATGCGGCTAAATAAAAAAAAAAAGGAATTGTCATATCTCAAAGAAAATATATCTTTGACTTATTAAACGAGGTAGGAATGTTGGAGTGCAAACCAATAGATACTCATATAGTTCCTAATCGATGAGCATCAAGAGGAGATGATAACACCCCAATTGAAATAAGGGAGGTATTAAAGACATGTGGAAAAATTATGTATTTATCACATACAAGACCTGACATTATTTTTTTGTGGTTGTAGTGAGCCAACATATGAATTATTTCAAATAAAAATCATTTAGAAGTGGTATTTTGAATACTAATGTACCAAAAAACGACTTCAAGATGTGGATTGATATTCAAGAAAATTGAGAACTGTAACATTGAGATCTATGCTAATATTAGCTAGACAGTAGAACTGACTGACAAAATATCTACCACGGATTACTGTTCATTTGTATGTCGTAACCTGGTTACTTGGAGAAGTAAAATGCAAGTTGTGGTGGCAAGAAGTAGTGTAGAATCTGAGTATTGTGTTTATAACCCTAAGAATTTGTGAAGGGGACTTGTTAAGAAATTATTGGTGGAACTACATATGGAGAACAAAAGCACTATTAAGATATTCAGTGATAGTCAATCATCCATCGGTGTTTTAAAGAATCCGGTACACTTTGATCGAACCAAATATATAGAGATTGACAGGAACTCCATCTCTAAGAAGGTCAATAGAGGGGTTGTCCATCTAAGCTATATCCCAAATCAGTATAAAATTAATGACGTCCTTACCAAGGCTCTTTCTCGACACCACTTTAGTAATCTCAATAGAAAGTTTGGGATGTATGATATATACAACCCAACTTGAGGGGGAGTATTGATATGTTTGTACCTATGGACCATATGGGTCCACCCACAATTTAGAAATTATGGATTTGTAGTTACATTTGAGGGGAAGAATTTACTCTCCATTAATTATCCATTATTGCATTTTTATTTATTTCCTTATCATGATGATTTGAATTTGCCTCCAATTGTATTAGGGTTAGTTTAAGTTGGATATATTTGTTATTTGCATGTATTAATTTAATGAGAAAGTTAGAGAGTCTTTCCTCTAAGAAAGTTCTCCTAAATTTTACAATAATAATTTTCTTCCTTGAATAAATAGTTTATACAACAATTTTATCAATTAAGTAAGCCGTTAGAATGACCTGCAATAACCTCATTTCATTAATTTATTAGGATCCCACAGTTTTTAAATTACATTAGTGCATGCATATACCCACAAAGAAAAGGAAACTTGGAAGGTTTCATTTATATAAGCTGAGCAATTGCTTGTTATTGATCACTCATAAAACTTGAAATTAACCGTTTGTTTTCCTTCCCGGATTTCATAAAATTTGTCAATTTTGTTCATTTAATTTCATCATAATGGCATTTTAATTTGTCTGGTGAAGCTTATCAGAGTAGTACGGACTCTACTACCATGGCAGAACATGGTGTAAAGTTAATCAAGACTGCAAGCCAAGAAATAGGGGAGGCAACTGTGCATCCGAAAGAATTGGTTCATGATTGGCCTACCAAGGTACAGCTGATTTATTATAGTAAAATTCTCGCAATTTTTCGTCGACTATCTTTTTAAGAGCAGACGAGCTCTGCACATCTATGAATGTTTGAGCTACATCGCATTTATAAAAAGAAAAAAAATGATTATCATACATACCACTTAATTCCTATGTATTCACATATCTAANGCCGCCCGCACTTATAAGCTGCCCCCAAACGATTAATCTGCCGCTGGTACAACTCTCCACACAACTAATGAAATCTACAACGGCGCCAATAAAACATAAATTTTAATTTGATGAATTTCATAAACTTTTTTATTTTTGTTCATTGATCTTCTTCGCTATTTTTAACTATTTTTTACTCTCCTTGATTGAATTAGATTTATCATCCCAAGTAGAACATTTTTTTAGTGTTGGTTATGCTTATAAAGCCTAAGCAGGAGTCGATCATTGTTTTTTTGTCTAAAATTGGTAATCTTTGGTGGTTTTCCTTTTCATATTCTCTACTTATTGATATACTCAGTAGATCATTTACCCTTTTATTTATTGAATTTTCCTCTCAGTCCTTGCATGTCATTACACCATAGCCCTCATATGGATAATCTAATTTATATTTTTACTCAACTCTTTTTTAGTATTTTGAAAAATGACCATGCTGTTCATTTTGTGGCAATCTATTTTCTTGGTCACTCACTAGCTTATGAAATTTTATCATCTTGGTTTACAAGGAGCTCTCCATTAAATCCGAAATTCAAGGAAACAATTATTTCGCTCCAGGGAGGAAACATAGCTGTTCCATCTGCTTACTTGGGGAGAGTTGTCCAACAGTTCGTTCCAAAACAAAGTTGATGGGAACACTCATAGAAAAAAAACATCCACAAGAAG
>JXCR01129721.1:0-17933 GCA_002079205.1 Phalaenopsis hybrid cultivar
GCTAGACCTAGGCTACTAAAGAAATTTCTAGACCTCAACCAAAAGTGAGGTCAACAGATACTTCCTGAAGATGAGAAGCTGCGAGGTTCTCCTTATTAGTTTGGACACTATCCTTTGTTGGTAAAAGTTCTTCAGTATTATTTTCTATGGGGTTTGAAGGTGTCAACATCACATCAATTGCAATAACAGTAGCAGCAGTGTCAGGGGGGTCCACAGGGGCAACAAACACCTCATGTCTGACAGTATCCTTCTCATGTGGAACTGAAATATCCGGAGCAGTAGGGTTAGACCCATCCTTATCCACTTGAACCTTAGATTTCAAATTAGGATGGAGTTTGTGGCATTTATAAGGGATATACCCATACATCTTACAATGGGTACAATATAGAAGTCTATATTCCATAACGATTTGTTGTCAATGTCCATTATGAGTTGTGCCCAGTCAGACTTCAGTAACATCAGGTAAAGTAATATATCTTTCTACAAGTATTCTGGCCATAGAAGGTCTGGTTAAGTTGAAAGTGGGTAGATCTAGCTTCATAGGATCTTTAAGTATTGCCTCAATTGAGTAAAGAACATGATGATGAAAAAAGTGTAGCTTGAAACTAGGTAGACTAAACCAGACCGGTATAGTATGAGATTTATGATTAGAGTCGAAATTGGGAGACTACTTGAGTAACTTCATTTTGCCTGCAATGGTAAAATATTTTTTGGAGAAAATCCAAGTGTAGTCTTCAGCCACAGTTAATTGGATCAACACATGTCTCTCATCTATGAACCCAACTTTCCACTTTCCTGCTAGTTTGAGGTCATCAAAACTTTTTCTGATAACTTCCATCGGTGGGTATCCCCATTGAAATTTTTCAATGAGAGCGAATTTGAATTTCTCAGTGAGGGTAGAAATTTCTAACTCAGAGAAAAAAAGTGTTGTTTTCCCATTTTTCCTACTTGCATTCTTAATAAATAGACAATCACCTGTATCATCACGACAATCCTTATAACTTGAGGGGAAGACAACCGCCGACTCCCCTTGAGTATTACCTACCACGTGGGCAAATGAGGTTTTGATATGTTCAAACGAAGAAGGAAGCTTCATGAGAGTAGGAAATCCACCTGTTAGAGGATCTCAAAGGATGCTGTCGACGAAGAACAGATTCATCGTCGAATAGAAAGAAACAGACCCGAACCGAAGCTGTCGGGCAGAAAAGCTGCGCTGAAGGGTGCGGCTGGACGTCGTCGTCGAAATCGAAGCGAATGGCTGGACTCGTTGAGCAGACGCGAACACATCGTCGTAGAAACGCAGACGAACTTTCGACGTCGAAGACAAGCTGACCAAGCAGAGAAGCACTGAAGCGGACAAGGAATTCTTTGAGACAGAATCAATGGCGACGTGAATCGCCATTCGAAACATTCAAAACCCTAGCAGAGCCCCTAGCAGAATCGAAGCTTTGGTTCCTCCAAAAGTTCTCTCCCTTTGTTGTTTCTTTCTTCTTTTCCCATCTCTTTGCTCTGTAGTAGGTTGCCACTTTCGTCCTTTCAGTTTCTGCCATCCCAGTAACTGAACCCCCTCTGGTCAGCTTGCAGCTGTTCAGTCAAAGGTATTTAACCCAGCTGTTACCACCTTACAATTCCTAATACCTCTTAAAATTTTCACAACTACTGATTCGTTCACAATCCAGTTGCTGGAATTGAGATTAGTTTAATTGTTCATTGTTTTGGAAGAAAACACCGAGTAAACAATGGTACCAACAGAACCTAGTAATGGGAGAGCAAGTAAGAAGAAATGTTATAGAAAGGAAAATAGGACTTCCAACTGAAGTCCTAGCTTGGATTTATGCTCGTTCGATTTTGTTTAAAACTTTAGTATTAGGTCTTTGGGTTGTTTGTCTTCACATGTATAATTATTTGAACCTTAGTTCTATTGTCTTGGGACATCTTTCTTAAATCTATAACATTGCTTGATACGAATTCTCCAAGGATTGCGGACAGTTTTTGTGAGACCACCTTTTCCTTTTGTAGTTAGGTTGTGAAGTTTATCCCTCATCCATGCTTTTAGTGTTGGGTGATCCTCTTGCATCCAAAAATCCCTAGGGGTATCTTCAACCTACTTTGAAGTATTTGAACAACAGTCTCATCTAATGAGGGTTATGGATAATATTTTGGCGTCAAGGCATGGTCTTGGCATAAAACCATGGGGCGAGCAACTAGGATGGTTAAATCTTTACCACCCCAAACAATTAAGAGGCCAAAAAGGTACAGGAACTAGTCACCATGCAAAGGGGGAAAAAAAAAACTATGTTATGATAGGGCAAATGTCTCAACTCCAGACATCAATTACTTAAATATACTGAAGGGTCCTTTCATAGGCCATGAAAAAAGAGCGCTCTAATTCCAAAGACTATTTATTTTGAAGGGGAATACCTACTTGCAAGTAAAGATCAGCTCTTTGTTAGAAAACCACCCCCTTTCAAAACGTATGCTAAAGCTAGAATTGCCTTCCTTTGATGGCGTCATGGATGATGACATGGTGAAAATTTGATTAGAGATCCTGGAGGCATATTTTTCCCACAATTATTATTCTAGTTCAACTAAAAATATCATATAAGGTGGGACATAAAGTTCTCAAACTATGACCTATTATTGTCTTCAAAGGAGCCTTATGATTTTATGTTAAAATGCAGGTCTCTGAGAAATGGAATCTAATTCATTTCAAAAAAATTAATGAGAACCAATGGAAGTTATATTGAAAATATATTTTTTGTGATTTCCCGTAAATGGTTTTATTAGCCAATTAGGATTTATTTAGAGTCGTCATCTTTAAGTCTATCAAGCACAAAGTGTTAGGCTGACGACAATGTTTGCAAGTTTAAAAGGCTGTTGCATAAGTCAAATAATTTACAAATCTTATGCCTAACTCTAGGGTTTGATTCACCTCCACTTACAAGCATCCCTTGCTTAAACTAGTTCTTTAAGCCAAAAAATCACATCAACGAAATAAAGTTCTCTTCTACTGGCATCTGAGTTCTCAAAAGCATTGAACATCCCCTTAAAGATTTATAGGATAAACTGGGGAAAACAATAATGGTCTACTCTATGCACATACTATAATTTTTTGGACATTTGTTGATCTCAATGTATATTTCACAAGCCGTTTATTTAAATACAATAACAATATGAAAGATGGATGTATTGTCGCGCAAAATTGATTCAAAATGTCTTATTCATACATCAAGATCACTCAACCAACACTTTTTTTTACTAAACAGATTGTACCATTGACTATGAGTATTTAAATTATCCATATATGCTATCTATATTTTATGAGTTGTCACACATGAGAACAAAATGTCACGTGAGATAAAAAAAATCACTGAAATATCTGCAATTTCCCTGCATACCGACCACAACAATTTTTTTTTTAATTTTTGAAATTTTACAATTTAAATATTGCATTACAATTCATACTTGATTTATAAAACCCATTTAAGTTGAAAAATTACATTAGAATTAGCATATACATAACACCACAATTATATTAAAAATTTTGAAGAAAAAATTTTTAATTAAGTAAAAATATAATAATTAATAATTATGTTATAATAAATATGTTATAATAATTATTAACTAATAAATAATAATAATAAATTGAATTTCTCACATTACATGGATGCACACACACATACATGTATGTACTCATTATTTTGTATATATGTAAATTCATTCTGTAAGTTTATTTACTTGTATGGTCTTTAAAGTTTTGAGATCACAATATAATTCCATTTTGTCTATATTTTGTTAATGATGTCTAGTGAACTTGGGGAAATTCACACATAAATGGAGGTGATGTGTTTTTCTTCACTCTCAATTTCTAAGTCACATAGTGATATTGGAGGAGAAAAACCCAAACCACTATAGAAATAGAAATATTATTGCTGAAATTTGATAGGGTTTACAAACAAAACTCTTGACAATTGGAAAATAACAACATTAAACATAAAAAGACTATCTAGGGCGACGTTGAAGGGATGAACCACGATTGGACAATAGACGGGATGGCTGGGATTGAGCACTGTAGCCGAAGGGGGCAAGGGCAGAGCACGTTACCCGCCGCCTTCTCCTCTTTCCTTTTTCCCCTTTTTTTCTTTCTTGTTCCCACCTACATACGCTGGTTTGCTAAGATTCTAAGGGTCTTTTGTTGTGTGTTGATTTCATAATTTCTGTGTGAAGTTTTTTTTCCTTTCTTAGGGTTATATCCATGGAGGTGTTGGTGCTCCGACCGTATCCTACTCCAAGATGGTGATGTATCCTTCCTTATTCTCTTTCCTAACCCTTCTTCTCAGCTCTTCGGAGCCACCAGCCACCCATTTCCCCATTTCAGCCCCCAACCATCCTTCCCCCAACCGCATAACCTTGTTGTCCCTCTTCCTGACCTTTTTCCTGCCAACAACGACCACTTTTTTGCAGCAAGACCGATTGTCCATCCACTCTCCTGCAGCAGAAGTCCACATACCGACCTCCCAAATCACCTCTAAACCCTTCTTAACCGACCTTGCAATCACCATCCCTTCCCGATACCTCCACCGCATTGTCGTTGCCACTCCGCCCTCAGATCTTCTCTGCGACCCTAGGCAAAGATTGGTTTTTTATTGTGTTTTCCCTTTTCGTTGGTGTCAGATTGTATCTCTATTTCTATATTAATAAAAATTTGTGTTTCTTTTGTGGTTTGCGCTTTCCCGTCCGGTATCATTTGGTATCGGAGCTAGTCCAACCCTAGTCCCATCATAGAGTTTTCTAGCATCTTTCATACACCAAAAATTTCTTCCTACCACAAAATTTTCTTTCCACAACCCAAACCCTAACCCACCAAAAATTCTTTCCTATTCCTTAATCCATAGTCACGCCACCAAGGAGATACATCTCTGAGCCTACTCAGAAAGAGATAAGGCGAGAGTTTTGTCGCCTTCAACAAAAACTTGCAGAAATTGAAGAGTTAACATGGGAAGAAGTTACCTTCGACCGAGATCTGGAGAGTCGAAGGGAAGGAGATGAGGATCTGAATCCCTTTCATAAGGATAATTTTAGCGACGAAGAAGATAGACCATTACATTTCAAGTTCCAATATCAGAGAGGCCTGGTGAGGGATATTTTAATCCCCCTCAGAGGGAGACTTACAGAGAGGAGATATCATTTGGAGGACATAGAGACTTTGACATCAAGGTAGATCTGCCAGAGCTCGAAGGAGGTATGAATCCTGAGGATTTCATTGATTGGTTGTAGGTTATTGAGCGGATTTTCGAGTATAGAGATATGCTAGAGGATAAGAGGGTCAAATAAGCTGCTATCAAATTGAAGAAAGGTGCCTCTTTGTGGTGGGAGCACTTACAACTATAAAGGAAAATGGGGAGATGATGAAAAGGCGGTGCAGAGGAAATACCTCCCACCTCATTACCTAGGTTTCTAAAGCTCCATCTCCTGCCGCAGAGGGATCTATCAGTAGAGGATTTCACGGAGCAGTTTGATCAATTGCAGATGAGGTGTGATTTGATTGAGCTCGAGGAACTCACCATAGTCCATTATCTGGGGGGCTTGAAGCTAGCTATCAACGATGTGGTAGAACTACAACCTTATTATTCACTTGGAGATGTTCAGATACTAGCCCTGAAGGTGGAGTGACAACTAAAGTAGAACAGACAACAGTCATCCTCATGCAGCAGCTATCAGGCAAGCAGTCTCCTACAATTACAATGGCCGCAAAAGTTTCCCGGGAGACACAAGCAAGCCTAGGCAAGGGAGTGACGCTTTGGATCAGAGAGAGAAGATGCATGAGAAAGGGAGCTCCTCCAACACCGTAGCAGCCATCAAATGTTACCGTTGCCACAACTACGACCACATAGGCTCCAGCTGTCCCACTAGCACGGTAGTCACCCTCACAGATCAGGGCTCCTGGAAGAGATAAGCGACGAGAAGAAAGCTGAGGAACAGGATAAGGTGTATCGACTTTCACCAGATGAGAGAGAAACACTCATGATTAAGAGGATTATGCATACTAAGGACACATGGAATTTGCAGTGGTTTTGACTCAAGTTGTAGAAAAATTGTGACTGGGGTCTCGAGGCATTCTCGACCATATTCATTGAGGTGGTTGAGGAAGGAGAATCGGGTCAACATTGATTGAGATGCTTAATAAAGTTTTTGATCGGAGGCTCGCTATAGGGACAAATATGGTGTGACGTGGTTCCTATGGATCCATGCCGCCTTTTGTTGTGACAACCATAATGGTTTGACCGGATGACTCAGCACGATGGATTCAAAAACACATACTCATTTACCAATGAGGGAAAGCACACCATTCTATTCCCTTCAACAGAGCCCGAGATCACTGGAACTCTTACCAGCAGAGCGGCGTCAGTGGGGCCAGTTTTATTGACGACATAAAATAAGAGGATTGAGACACCAGAGAAGATGTCAAGACTTCGCGGTCGACATGGTACCACCAACGCCATCACCAGACGAGAAGATTTAGGCTATTCCCACAGGACATTCGACTGGCTCGACTATGGGTTACCTTGGGAGTATCTCGCAGTACAAGCATGAGTCACAGTCTCTAGAAAGTGGATCGATAGGGATTGAGGCGCTCAAGTGGTGTCGACTTCTTCAATGCTTCGGGCGATTGTGCAAGCAACAGTGGGACTAAGGTGCCGCTAAGACTAGAGAAAATGAGCCAGAAGCTTCGATGAATTAGTTTGAAGCTCTCCGAACCTCGGGAGACTGACAGGGGAGCGGGTGTCTCCTGTACGGGAGTGGGAGACAAGTTAGCCAGCTGAAGTGGCTGGCATAGGGATCGGTCCATGGGGCCCGGTCCAAGTTTCTAGTAGTTTCGGGTGACATTAAGGGAGAGCGACAATCTTTTGTGTTACCCGCTCAAATCGAACAGGATTTGAAGGAGAGCAACCCTGACATCTTTCCTTTCGCGTCTCCCGCTTGGTTCGAGCGTTTCCCGCTACCTTCTGCCCTTGCCTTTCTCCCCTTCTTTCCTTTCTTATTTCCCCGCATAGCTAGAGCTATATGTACGCTGGTTTGCTAAGATTCTAAGGGTCTTTTGCTATGTGTTGATTTCAGAATTCTTATTTGGATTCTTTTCTCTTTTGTAGGGTTGTATCCGAGGAGGTGGTGGCGCTCCGGCTGTATCCTACTTCGAGGTGATGTTGTATCCTTATTCCCTTCCCTAACCCTTCTGCTCCCCTCTTCGCAGCCTCCAGCCACCCCTTTCCTCATTCTAGCCCCCAACCATCCTTCCCCCAGCCACATAACCTTGTTGTCCCACTTCCCGACCTTCATCCTGCCAATAGCTGCCACTTTTTTACAGCAGGTCCGGCTGTCCAACTACTCTGCTGTAGCACAAGTCCAACTATCGGCCCCCAATCACCTACAAACCCCTTCTTAATTGACCTCACAACCACCATCCCTTTCCCATATATTCCCCCAATTGTCGGTGCCACTTCGCCCTCAGATCTTCTTTTCAGCCCTAACCGGAGATTGGTTTGTTATTGTATTTTCCCTTTCCGTTGGTATTGAATTGTAACCCTATTTCTATATTAATAAAAGTTGTGTTTTTGCTGTGGTTTGGGCTTTCTCCTCTGGCATCATCATCCATGGTCAGGTTTGCTAATGTTCCTCTCAAAGTTTGCAAAATATTAGCTCAAGGCACCATAATCTCATACACTGTTGGACAACCAATTACCTCTAGATCACTATCTTCAAGCATGTTTTCCTTGTTTATGTCCTCACCGTTTTTAGTGTCTGTTATGTATTTATTCAACTTTTCGAGGACGCCCTAGTTGGTGGAGTAGATCAGTCCCCTGGTTGTGCATTCTGCTTCAGCATGTCCAAATTTGTGTCACTTGCAACATTTTCTGGTTGTGACATACTTGCAGATTGGTTTCGTTGGATAGTAGCTAGGGGGATCGTTTGGTGATGCTGTCTCTCCACTTTAGAAGCTAGAGTTTGTAACTTTTGGCGGTAGTAAGTTGATAGGAACTGGAACCGTCTTTCCCGTTTCATCTTCATATTTTCTTGTCCGCCCCTTTGACCTTTCGGATCATGGTCGAAGTTAGCCTCCCATTGGATTTCATCTTCCATGTTCTTAATCCATCACTAAATGAGACCAAGGGTGGGAAGTAGGAAGTTTGCACATATCCTCTATTTATGTATGAATTCTCCTCATGGAGTTGATTGGACATCATTCTATTTGCACGAGAAGAAGGTACTTAATGAGGGATCTATAATTCAGTAGAATTGCAAAATCCTTTGTGAAGGTTCCCAAATCTCTGACAAAACTCCATTAATTTTGGAAAACTCAAACATCCCTAGTGTTAAGAGAGATCAGACTTGATCGTGGTTGGATCAAAATGTCATTACAAAGTTATCAACAATTAATTAAGGAAAGTTTAATTAAATCCCTTCAACTTTTGGTTCATCAAAACATTGACAATGTAATGATTTATCAATTTCCTAGATTTAAGGAGTTCAATACTAGAAAGTGGTTGTTATTTTAGAGGGAGTTTCCCATGGAAGTTATTTCTTCGATTTTTAAATGGAAGTTAGTCTTTGTAGGGGATGATTGATATTTTCAAACATTTTTTATATTTTTTTTATGTTTCATTTAACGTCTAGTTTTAGTTTTCTTGGGAGAGGAGAAACGAAGAATCGAAGAAGATGAGACGAGGAGTCAGGCAATCGAAACCAATGGGAGAGGAAGCGAGGGGGTCGGGAACACAAAAGGATATTTTTCATGTATAAGTTGATGCTTAGGAGGGGCGACAGAGGCGAGAAACGACTTACCTGGGAGTTGAATGACGCAAAAGACGTCCTAGCCGGCGACGGGGAGGTCTGATGAAGTATCGGCGTCGAGCTTTGAGGGGTCGTGTGCAAAGGAGAAGCAGTAAGGAGTGTGGTCGAGCATTTCACACGGAGAAGAGGCAGGAGGTCTCAATGTCGGTGTCCAGTAGCGGAGAAGACGTTGAGCCACGATAGAGTGTGTCGAAGAGGACGTTGCGGAAGAAACTCTTTGTGCGTGTGATTTTGCTCTCGCACGCAGGGAGCTCTCTCTGGTACTTTACGAAGTTGTGAGCAGAGGAAGGGTTTCACGTGCGCAGAGTAGAGCGACCGACTTTATAAAGGTAATTTTGTTTTTTTAAGTTGTTTAATAAATATTATATATATTTTATATAAGTTTATTATTTAAAGGTTAAACTTATGTGAATTTCATTCAGGTATTGAATTTAAATATATAAATTAATAATAATTAATATTAATTTTCGTTACAATAATTTAAACTTAAAGTTTAAAGCCTTGAAATCTTAATTTAAATGGTGTAGTACTACAATTGTTGATAATTAAATTAAAACACTGTTAAGTGATAATTAATTATTTTATATTTTATAGGTAATAATTTGATAAAAGTAATATAAAAGCAAGCAAATCGTCAATAATCAAGTTGAGTTCTTGTATTTTTAATTTATAGTAATATTTTTATTTTTTCTCAACATCTTGCTATTAATGATAATTATACAAGCTTTATTTTGATTGAGATATACTTTTTTTAATGAGTCATATTGTTATGAATGTTTGTAGCTACTTATTATCATATATTAGTGTTTGTTATATATATTTTGATGAATTGAACGTGATGAGCACGTAAATAATATTTTTTTTGATTGATTGTATGTGTTTGACTGACTATAAGGTACCGTGCACGTCAATGAAAAATTATATTAAAATTGAAGTGTCTTAAGTGGTACAATTTTTAGACAGTTTTTCTGTGATAACTATATAGATATATAATGATATTAATATGCTATTTATATAATAAAATTCTTTGAATATCGTTAAATTTTTGTCGATTCATTACAAAATAAATGACATGCATATTATTTTTTTTGTATTATTATAGTTTAAAAATATGAGTATTCACTAGTTTTGTTAAGCTTACTATTATTTTAAATTAATATTTCAGGTTTAAGTGATTAAAAGCTGAGCGATAGAAGAGTAAATGTTTATTGAAAATGCAGACAATCAGTACTGAGGTATTTAAATATATTGTTTTAATTTAATTTGATTAGTAACTCTTTCATTTATTAATATATAGTTTTAGAAAATAAATATGAAAAAAAATTGATTTTCATCACTTGATTGTCTATTCCCGTTTTGGTTGATTCTAGGTCCCAGGCAGACTCGTGACATTTCATTTGAATGATTACTACAAGTTTTACATATTTATTCTATAAGTCGGGGCCCATTAGGTCTATCTACTAATTAATTTACTTGGATAGAATAAAATTGAAAAGCCTGATTCCTCCCAAAACTACCTTTACCTTTTTCATTACTTTCTCTTCATCCCTCTGCTTACCATCCATACCGCTACAACAGATTTAATATCTTCTTCTTGTGCTCTTATAACACTATTTTAGGTACCCACAAAACCTAACAAAAGGAGAGCAAAGAAGAGATTTCTATGAAATGGAAAATAGGAAGATTTTCAATTAAAGCCGCTTTAATTCGGTAAATGCTCTTGCAGTTTTATTCGACACATTAGTATTAGGCTCTTAAGTTAATTGTCTTCCCTCGCATAATTGTTCGAATTCTCGTTCTTTTTCCTTGGTCCTTTTTCTAAAATTTAAAAGTATATTTGATAGGAATATTTAAACGATTGTTGGTGGCCTTGTGAGATCTATTTCAGTTTGGCATCCTATCTCTGAATATTTATCAGTGGTAAATGACTGGTACACCCTTATAGTACTGCACCTAGGAACATCCTTCGACCGAAATTGAAGGTCTGCAAAGGGGATTTTTTATGACAGGGGCAATGCACACTGCAATGAAGTTGTAATTACTAAAAGTAAACACGTAAACATAGTTGTGAGTGAGCTTAGTGTTTGTGAGTGACGTACTTGGTAGCAGTTATTGCTAGATAAGTGTGCATGTGGGATAATGCAATGCTTGTGGAAAATGAAGCCCATATGAAGGTGTAATCCAGCATTGCCCATGGCTCCGAAGTTGTCAAGGCCTGAGATGTAGTAATTGAATTTCTTCATGAGCAGGCTGACAACCATAAAGGAAAATTAATATAGATTTGCTTAGGAATGGAAGAAGGATAATAATTGAAGATGTGGTTGTTGCTAGAGAGATGCAAGATGTAGAATTAGAAGTGGTTTGTTTTTATGACCCCAATCAACCGACCAAAAATTTCTTGCCATGCTTGAGCCACCATTGCTAACAACATTGATGGAGGTCTGATAGTTGAGATGGATGATGTGAATATCTTTGTCTTCTTTGGAATGCAATCTTAGTATCACCAAGGGGTTCTCAAAGTCATTGACGTAGTATGCCAAGGCCCAATGTGATAAATTTATGTTTATCATTGTTGATTGAAATTATGTTGCTGCTAGCAATCAGCATGAATAGAAATCGAAGGACATGGTGGATGGTTGTATTGATTTATTTATGAGGAAGTCCTTGGATTTAAGAATTTCAGCTATGTTGCCAAATTTAATGGACAAGGTTGTGGAAATGAAAATCACGGTGATTCTTTTTTTTTTTTGCATGCTTGGGATGCCACCTAATTCCTATGTATAAACTTTCTAATACCTAGACTTTACTTTTTTACTTTTATAACACCCAAATCCAAATCACTCATATTGCATAAAAAATACCACTTTAACTTTAAAAAATGTGGAATACACATTTTCATGCATAGGCAAAGTGGCTTACGTGTAAAAATTGAAATTTGGGTGTTAGATATGTAAATACATATTTAGGAATTGAGTGGTACTTTTGTAAATCTTACTTTTTTTGGTAGAGGAGAAGAGTTAGAAAGATAAGAAGTTTTGACAAAGATAAAATTTTTTGACAAATCGGGAAGATAAGATCTATGAGCTAGAGAGGAAGGAACATGAAGATAACCGCAGAAGAGAGAGTGAATCCCTAAAGGGGAAGCAAAAAAGGAAAGCATTTACTTTATTCTGTCATCCGCTATGATTGATTCACAAGACAGCTCAGTTTATTACAACAAACCTTATTTTTAATTATGAAACTACCCTTTAAAAACTTTTTTTAAAAAATACTTCTAAATGACAAATGAGAACAACTGACTTGATATTTTGACACAGATAAGACTCCTTATTTAACATTGGAATTTTAAACATCTTGAATTGCATCACGTTGCTTGTGTATTTTCCACAAATCTATCGTGCCACAAGTTTGATTTATCTTGCAATCAGAAAGATCCCTACCTGCACATTTGAGCCTTGCACTATTTTGTCACACCGGAACACTTTTTTGTATGGAGTCGAGCACTTGGACCAACAAGCCCAGCACTGGACTTGATTTAGCTTTCTTATCTTTTTCTAGACGTGTTTTGATTATTATTATTATTTTTATTTTATTTTTTTTTGTGTCTAGAAAACACAACAAAACAGCCCACTTATCGGCCAGGTTTGCTTTGCTAAGTCTTTTGTTTGAAAATCTATAGATTGTGATCCTCCCTTTTTGAGTTGGCTTAGGGATGACTCCGACCACCTTGCATATGCTTTGATGCATTCTTTTGTAACTTCTTTGCTCGATCAATGTAAAATGTGCACCTTTAACGATGACATGGTTGTAAAGTAGCTTTCCACCTCTGAGAGATTAGTGGTCTGGTAAACTGTTGTTGCAACTGAAGTTGTATTGAATCATCTATATTCTTATTGGGATTAAACAACAACAACAACAACAACAACAAAGCCTTAATCCCACTACGTGGGGCCAGTTATTACACAAAGATCAAAAGGATTCATGTCTTGATTTTTTTTTTCAACAAGTTTTACGTTGGTTGTCGACTACCTAATGTAACCTTCCACTTTTCACGTCCGGGCTTGGGACCGGCAATGGCATTGTTATTCTTATTGGGGTTATAATCAACTAATTTTATGAGTTGCTTATGGGTATTTGTTTCGCTTACTAGCATTACTTAACATCTCCTCCTATTGAAAATTTAGAAGAAACTTGTTACCCAACCCTTCTATCTCATGTTATTTTCTATTGTTAGTAACTTTGAACATTTTATTGCAAATGTCTAACATGGTTAATTGTCAAATTCAGCAGCAGAATTAAGTTATTTATTAGTGAATGTGCTACAAATATTCTAGTTCATCTTCTTCTTTCTACATTCATCAAGGAAATGATACAAGAAATTTTCTGGAGATTGATTCTTATATTATATTCTAAATTGGTGGTTTCCTTTGAGTATGTGTGGCACCATGGTACTCAACTCTTTCAAAATAAAACTTTTATTTAAACTTTTGACCGTTATTAACTTTCAGCTCTGTTTACCAACTAAGGTATGGTTCTTTTTCGTTCATACTTCCCAACATAGATGATTTAAAAATTATCTGTAAGATTGTTTATTCTTATATGGAACCATGATGTGAATCTTGGTTGATACCAAGCTTCTTAACTAGCTTATATTGCAGACTTTAATATCGTGAGCTATGTAATTTTCTTATTTATATTCTATGTTATACTTTATGTTTCACTCATTTTCACAACAATTACATGGTTGTAATGTAGTTTTAAAGTTTTTTTTTTCCTCTTTGTTTAATCACGTAGAGGTGCAACCATTGCGCCTTGGCTTTTTTTTCAAACACTTTCAGTAACATGAATCTAGGATCAGCTCTTCATCTGCTTTTACTTCATTTAATATTTCCCATTGCTACTTAGTGTTTACTCATTACCGCAGGTCCAAGTCCTAAACCTCATATCTTTGCTTACGGAACATTTGGGTGAAAAGATTACCCCATTTGCCGGCCAACTGGCAAATTTTTTCCGAAAGGTATCCTTTTACATATTTTTTTAGTTAGACTACATTGTCATATCATACATGCTATTGTTACATTTTACTACTTGCAATGAGTCTGTTGCCCCTTCTTTTACTTTTGTTCGTTGTGATGTTTGTCACCAAAAAAAAAAATTTGCAGTGTATGATCATGTAATGATACATATTGTGTTGTAACTGTTATAACATGGTAGATTTTAAGCTATGAATAAGCGAACGGAGTTGTAAGTTTTTTATGCTTGCTTGTAAAAGATTTCCACAACTGGTTCCTGTTACATAACACCACCATAAAATGATAATTGTTATTTTATTAAAATCATCATATGTAATTATTTGAAATTACATGATATCTGGATTCGGTTATGATTTAGTTTGTATGTTTTTAACTCCTGAATTCAGATGTGGGAGGAAACCGTTGGTGAAAGTTTACTGCAGATTCAACTTCTTGAGGCCCTTAGAAATTTTGTTTGCTCGCTTGGCTATCAGTCTTCTGTCTGCTATAACATGCTTATACCAATTCTACAAAAGGGTATTAAAGTCGATAATCCTGATGCACTAAATCTATTGGAGGATAGTATTCTGGTTAGTTATTTTTTGAAAGATTTACATACATACCACTGAATTCCTATGTATTTACATATTTAACCTCAAAACTTCAATTTGTACATAAATGCTGCCTTGCCTATGCATGTAAAGATGTATTTCACATTTTAAAAGTTAAAATAGTTGTTTTTTTTATTTGATGTCAAAGATTTTGGTGGTATGAATGTAAAAAGTAAAATTTAGGTGTTAGGTATGTAAATACATAGAAATTGAATGGTTTTTATGTAAATTTCCCTTATTTTTTTCTACTGTAGATTACTGAATGATGTAAAATTGCATGAGTTTTTTGCATTTTTCATATTTTCAGCTTTGGGAAGCTGTACTTTCGCATGCAGCATCAATAGTGCCTCAGCTGTTAAACCTTTTTCCCTCCCTGGTGGCCATCATTGAGAAAAGTTTTGATCATTTGCAGGTTAGGTTTTAAGACCCTCAATTTGAATAAGATGCATGCATGCCGTTAGGATGATCATGTTAACTGTTTAGGGTGATTTAGTACGCAAGTTTTAAACTTTTCCTGATATAAAAAGTATATAAGGGGCATTTACGTACATAGCACACAATTTTTATTTATTTACATATCTCAAACCTAAATTTTCATATTTATACACATGGCACTCAAATCTTTAATATGACATCAATAATAGCACTATTACCACTTTTTAAAAGTAAAATTCACATTTTCACGCATAAGTTAAAAACACCAAAATACTATGTATATAAATATGAAAGTTTAGGTTTGAGATATGTAAATAGATAAGAGTTATGTGCTTCGTATTTAAATTTCTCAATATATAATTGTGAAAATGCTGTTCTTTTGTGCAACTTTATGCTGAATGATAATTTTAAGTGGCCTTTTTTATGAATTGGAAACTTTTCTTTTCCCAATAATGCACACACAAATGATACTTGATTTCTTTTGCATTTCTCGGAACAAATTCTACTTGCTGTTGCCATTTTCAATTTAAACGGGACATTATATTCTTGCTCTTGTGAATGTCAAGGTTGGTACCGATAACAACTAGTCTGGTGAAACCATTATATAAGCAAAAAATTAACCATGTGTTACCTGATTTAGCGTTCAATTTGCAAGTTTTTTATGCTTTTAAAAAACAATGCTACATGCGATGCTAAACAAGATTGTTTTTGAAGAAGGATGCGTTGAATTCAACCTATATAGTTGGGATAAGGCTAAAGATTAGTTAAGAGAATCCTTTCTTAGGTTTATTTTATTTTTATGCATGGTTTATAATCTGCTCTCGTAAGACATATTTGTACATACGATTTATAATTTTCTCTCATAGGTCAGATGTGAATTCATTGAGAGAGGCTTAGGCAAAATTGTGAATGACCTAATTTATCTCTGAACAGGTGGTTGTAGATATCATAGAGGACTACATAATTTTTGGCGGTGCAGAGTTTTTAAATTTGCATGCCTCAACTGTAGCAAAAGTGCTTGATGGTATTGTTGGAAACGTAAATGATAAAGGACTTCTTTCAACAATTCCAATTCTTGATATATTGATTCAGGTATATATTCTAGTATTGGTAAAAAGCTCTCTCACCTCGCTTGAGCTTTTTATTTTTTATTACACCTATAAAATCTAAGAAGAAATATCAAATTTTCATAAGCCAAAAGAAAAGGCTGTCCAAAATTACTCCAAAGCAAGCATATATAATTTTGTTTGAATTTTAGGAATATTTTATCTTTAGTATCTTCTATTTTAGTATTTTTTATGTTTAGAATGTAGTATTGTTGGTAAGTTATAATTCCTATTTCTTTTTTTTTTATATAGTATAGAGAGTTATGGTTGAGTTTATGGTTTTCCTAATACGGGAGCTTTCCCCTTCTATTTATCTTTTAATCATTTGCTATGAAGTTGAGGATAATTATTTTTCCTTATTCAAACTTACATGGTATGAAAGCTTGTAAGAGCAATTAAAATCGAGATCGAAATTGCCCTAGAGTTCTTGGTAAGGACCGAACTCTCGTTGATCAGCCGTTTGCGAAGTCATCAATCATGCTTCCTCCTTGGAATTTTCTTTGCTCGTGATTGCAGCCTTTACTCATGTTTTTTCCATCATGGACTCAGAATCGAAGGAGTTGTTCATGTTGTTTCCTTCTTTCTCATTACTCATGATCGAAGTAGCTTGATTGAAGCTGTTGTTTTTCTATCATGTTTGAACTCACCATCGTTGCTGCTCCTGGCACATTCTCTGATGAAGTCTTATAAGTTAGTAATGATGATCAGAGTCTAAAGAAATTTTGCCAAATTTGTTAGCTCCAGTAATTTCGAAACAACTTCACCTCATCCTACAACCCCTCCTATGCCTATATCTGCTGATTATTATTAAAAAATTCTAGCACTTTATCTCTCATTTATAAAACTCAACAAGCACAACTATCTCGAATGAGCTCAAACTATAAAATTGGCGATTGATGGGAGAGACAAAATTGGGTATTTGACCAGAAAAACTTCAAAACCTATTGTTGGCAATCTGAATCTGAAAATATGACAGCCATGCAAATCTCTTGTTGTGTCTTGTCTCATCAACTCAGTAGAAGCAATCTACTATCTCTGTCTGAAACAATTGATTTTGATACTCCATACAACCCTACAATTTATCCACATATAGTTTAGTCTATTTTTCAACAGAATCTGGTTGTTTAATGGGCAAGAAATGAGCAGACTTGGTAAATCAGATAAGAAATGGGTAGACTTAGTCAATATGTCAACAATTACCCATATAACATCAAAATCTTGTCGTGGCTTAGGCAATCCAATCACTAAATTTATAGTAACATCTTCGTGCATTTTTTGCATTCTGACTCAAATTTCTTGTGATTCTGGCACTCCCGCTTGCTGCCATTGTTGTTCTAGCCATTTTCCTCCCATAATCCATACTTTCCTTCTTCCGAGTCAGCTGCCATCCTTCCCTCTTTTGACAACTCACAACCTTGCTGCCCTCGTTGTCCCCACCCTCCACCGTAGATGTTGTAACTGCAACACCTTTGCTTTGTTGATTTCCTGTAAACTGCAGTTTAGCTGCCCCCAAACAACAAACTGTCATTATTTGGACTGTCATCCCTTGCTGTCTTGCTGTTCCAGCCACCCATAATTACTGGCGCCCTCTCATTAGTGGTCTGAAAACTAGGGTTGTCAAAAAAGCTCATTGTTTGCAAAGCGAGCCGAACTTAAACAATTTTTTTGAGCTCGATTTATAAACGAGGCGAACATGACCAATGATTTGTTCATTTGTGTTTGACCATTTTGACTCAAAATAATTAAATAATAATGTTTATTTATATTTTTTTCATATTAGTTTTATATTATGTATTTTAAAATAATTCATATAAGAGATTTGTATGGTATAAAGATTAAAAGTAAGTTTTTAGATGTTAGTTATTTAAATACATAGGAATTGGTTGGTATATGTGTAAATGACAAAAAAAAAAAAAAAA
>JXCR01129721.1:18140-54000 GCA_002079205.1 Phalaenopsis hybrid cultivar
GCCTTAAAGGTGCTTAAATCCAGGGAAATCTCTCTTTTGAGCAGTATTGTTGTGTGGCCTACTTAAAGATTCTAGCTATTGAGCTCCAATTCTAGCCGAACACTAGCTTAATTCAAACATTCGAGCTTGAATTGAGTCTAACACAAACAAGCTGTTCATGAGCTATTTTGAGCATGAGTTATTTCGAACACGAGCCAAACATTAATAATAATAATAATAATAATAATGAGTCGAACATGAATAAGCATTGGGTTCACTCAAGCTTGGCTCGAACTCCTTCCCTATTTTGTCACCACCATCACTTGGGATCTGCCCTAATTGTCACCACCAAGTGTATTTGATTGTAACTACTTATTTGTTTCTAGCAATAATAATTTTTTTCCTATTGTTGTTTGGGTTAACTCTGGTATAACGTATAATTCCTTTTTTTAAAAAAATTTTAAATTATGACGTCTCGACATTCATGTTGATGGTCATTTATAAAGTCTGACATGATAAAAAAATTCGGCCTTCTAGATGAATTGAAGTGGTTTATTTTGCCATCGGAGGCATCTGAGCAATTTTGTCGTTAATCAAATCACCTTATCTCCAATTTATGTGACTTTGCATTTAAGCCCCATCATTTTGACACGTTTAGCCGAGTCTATTGATGAGATCCCCCTTGATAGATTTTGATGCTTTCTATGTGCTAACACAACCTATTTTGTAAACGACCATTTTTTAGGTAGCTTCAACATTGATCGAAGGGTTTGTGCTTGACCCTGTATCGTCACATTCATCTTCATCATTCCCGTTGCTCCCATTCAATTCAACTAATGGATCCTATATATATATAGATATGGGTCAAACAACTTTTTCACTTTATTTTATCTTTTGTTTTGTTTTATTTATTTTTTCTGTGTTGAGATACATTGGTTGTTAATTTTACTTTTCTTGGCACGATGTGGCAGTTTTATTTTGCTGAAACTAGCTGTTTAGGTAATGAAAGGTGCATCAGATCGGGTTGGTTTCACTTTTTCATTTGATGCTATTTATTTAATATTCCTTATATTATCTTCAATAAATGTAGAAGGTACTGGATTTCCCATTGAGTCGATCTGAAATAGTTTAGAGCATCATTTGATTTTAATAGATAAACGAGAGAAGCTTATCATCTTTCCATGCTACTGTTTTCCTCCGTTTTCTGGCTTATATGATAAAATTAATATATTAATCTTGTATTCAGTGCTTTCCCTTAGAAGCACCTCCATTGATGTCTGGAGTTCTTCAGGTTTGTTGGCCATCTCTTGTTACTATAATAACTAAACACCTCAATGTTAATCTTTTTCCCAGCTCTCAATAAATGCCTTTTTGGTAGAAACTCATATTGTTATGCTTGAGTGGAGAAGATGACCGGAATCCTTCCCGGACAGCAGTGCGAACTTCCTCCGGAGCTATTCTGGCAAGGCTGTTGGTAATGAATACCAATTATCTTGGACATCTGGCGTCTGATCCAGCTCTAACGATGGCTCTTCAACAAGCTGGTCTTTCCATCAATCAAAATATTCTTCTCTGCTTGGTCGATTTGTGGGTTGACAAGGTAATAGTATCATATCATATATCTTGTTGTAGCACTTAATTATAAAAAGTTTTAAGGGGCATTTACATACATACGACCCAATTCCTATGTATTTACATACGTAAGACAAAGTTTGTTTGTTACATTTATATCACCTAAATCTTTCTTATCACGCAAAGAATGCCACTATTTTAACTTTGAAAAGGTGAAATACACCTTTTCATGCATAGTTAAAGTAGTATGTTGGTAAAATCTAATTTTTAGGTGTTATATATGCAAATACATAATAATTGAGTTGCATGTTGGTAAATCATTCAAATTTTTAATACAACTTTGCGTTATCTTGGATACACAAACTATTTTATGCTTTCCTAACATTCTCTTCTTTTCTGCATTTGTTGATAATCTTGTTGCACGAGTTGATGTCATCAGTGATGTGATAATTTCTTTCTTGGAAGGGTATCAGCAACAGATTCACTGTATTTAACATTATTGATTTCCTTTTCTGGGCTAGTGAATACTTCATCAGATTCTCCTTGAACCAAATTATTCACCGGAAGTGGAAGTCTTATTTTTGGCTTAACTTATCATTCTCAATACCATTTTACTGATCTTATGATTCAACGTGTAGTGTTGAGCTGTGTAAAGCTACTCTAGCGGGGGTGGGGTTGTATTCTATTTGAGGAGTGGTGTGGACCTATTATTGTTGTTTTCTCTCCACCTTAAGGGCTAATGCCTAGAGTCTAGATATTCTGTAATGTCTAATAGGGTTGCAACTATACCACATTTTCAATGGATGGTCTTAATATCCTCAGATATCGAGTTATGGTATTCTCATCGGGCTCCACCAGCTCACACTTCAACATAAGCTGCTCGAACTTAACTGCATTCCTCTACTAAAAAAAATATTATTGTTGTAGGTGAAGTTTCAAGAACATGTCAAATATGTAATGTACTGGTATGTACTTATGATATATCTCTCATTTCATCTTGGACAAGGTAGTGATTTTGTTTTATATCTTGTGTTGCCATAGGTGTATTAAATTTCCCCACGATAAGATTTACTCTTCTTTAATTTGATGACGACTAGCTTTACCTTTCTGCCAAGTGTGGCGTGCTTGTATTCAAAGAAATGTTCCATTGCTTGGAGCCACTCAATGAGCTCGTCCTGATCCGCCCGACCATCAAAATTTAGCAAGTTGATCTTCACTCCAAAATGATGGTTTTATTATAATACTAGAATATTAAAATGAAGATTTTTGTATTAATTATTTTTATTTGTTTTTATTTTTTTCCCTTTATTCTGTTTTTACTTCTTTTCTTACTAGTAGATATTGTAATGGGAATTTATAGCCCTCTTTGCATCAATAGGATTACCTCGGGTTCTATTCTAACATGGTATTAGAGCCATGATTCTAACCCTAGCAGACGCAGGACCTTTTTCCAACTGGTCAAATCTCCCTTCAGCCGGTCGGATCTTCTTCCAACTGGCCTAATCAGTTTCTTGCTATTCTTCCTGTGGTTCCCAACTGGGTTCCTACTGTCAGCTTTCCTTCCTGCGTATATTTCTGCGATTCTTCTCAACTTTCCTTCCCGTTTTTGTTCTTCCTGCGACACTTACTAATCGGGTTTTGTACGCCGCTCTTCCCGCTTATACTCAGCCGAAGTTTCTACTCTACTTTGACTGCTGTTCTTCCTTGCCCGACATTTACAGTAACTAACAAGTCTCCCTCCAGGTTTGTCGGAGCTCCTCCGGGAACCTTCTTCCAGCCATTCAGGTGTAGTGAAAACCCTTCCAGAGGCCAAAGTCCTCCATTAGCCGGAACTTTACGATGTCTCGCCAACCTAACATCTTATTTGGCTCAATTGGAGTCACGACAAACTCCTCCAGTAAAGAGCCGTCATCAGAGATGTTCTTCATTCCATCGGATGATCAATTACAACCTTCATTTCTCTGTAGACTGGAGGACAGGAAAATAACATGAACTTCTTGCAGGCAAGCCATAAACTAAACGACAATAACTTTCTCCAATTATCCCAATTTATTTCCTTGTTTATCAAAAGGCATGGAAAATTTAGTTATCTCACTAGTGTGATTTGTGAACTTTAGAAGACTGACCCAACATATGGAGATTGAGAAGTGAAGAATTTCATGGTCATGTGGCGGCTGATCAACTTCATGGAGACTTCCATTGGCCAATCATATGGAGCTTAGGAAGTGGAGAATTTCATGGTCATGTGGTGGCTGATCAACATGGAGACTTCTATTGGCCAATCATATTTGTTCCTTCCTTCAGCTATTTCCCTCTAAACTGCATTCCATGATTCCTACTCAGATTTAGAGAATTCCAGGCAATTCTATGAGGTATCTAATGAAATCCATGAGGCAAAACAAGGATCGACGACCGTGACTCGGTACTATAATGATCTAGTCGTATTATGGATGAAATACGACTTATATTATGACTACACTTGGGAGTCTTCTCCCGACCTATCTCTCTTCTAGAAAATTGTAGAAAAGGGCTGCTTCTTCTAGTTTTTGGCAGGCCTCAACTAAGATCTTGACGTAGTTCGGGATTGTATCCTTGGTCGAGATCCTCTTCTACCTGCGTTGCTTTCACTGAGATTTGTAGCGAAGAGAGCCGGAGACTCATCATTGCTTGGTGCTTCCACTCCAACTGTCGATGTATTCGCCTTGGTCTCTAATAATGCTCAATTATGGGTTGGTTACCCCACTTGTGATTACTGTCACAAACCCAACCACACTCATGATAAATGTTGGAAGCTTCACAGGAAAACTACATCAAAACCTTTAGCAAAATCTTTCGCTGCCAAGGGACTTACTATAACATCTGAATCCAACATGGTACATCCGGCCTCTACTTAGAGCAATTCAGAATCCTCCAATTCTCTTAAAAGTCAAATAGGGCACTTAATCAGGCTGCTTGGATGAAGTCCGCTCTCTTCCGACCCGTCAACCTTTCATATTCGTCAAGGTATCAATCCTATGACGCTCATTTCTTTTGCCCATTCTAGTCCATGGATCATTGATTATGGTGTCACGGATCACATGACTGGAAGCTCTCAAGCCATCTCGACATACTATCCTTGCTCAAGGAAAGATACTGTTAAAATTGCTAACGGGTCCCAAAGTTTCATTGATAGTAAATGATATGTTTTAACAATATGTCTAATTCTTGAATATGTGTTACATGTACCTCTGTTGAAGTGTAACATTTTAGTTGTCAATAAGTTGATATATGACATTGTGTTGCTCATTTTTCTCTTATGTCTGTGACTTTCATGATCGTTATTCGGGAGGATAATTGGAGCTGCTAAGCTGGTAAACTGGCTCTACTTCGTCCAAGAGAAAAGCACCAAGAAAGAGGACACTCCAGTAAGTAATTGCAGTTTATCTTAGTCTACCGAATGTCCTATTATGTTGTTACACTGTCATTTGGGTCATCCTTGTTTTAGTATTTTAAACATTTGTATCTATTGATATTTACTAACAAAAATCCTTCTAATTTCAAACATGAAACTTGTCAGTTAGCTAAACACCATCGTGTTTCTTATCCATCCCACAATCACGCACTTTCTACTCCTTTCTCTCTTATTCAAAGTGACTTTGGGGGACCCTGTCTCACTCCAAGCGACACCAATAAACAACAGTTCCTTATTTTGATTGATAATCACACTCGGATGATGTGAGTTTATATTTTAAATGATAAATCAGAAGTTGTTGCCACTTTCAAGAATTCCACAATTTCATTTTGACTCAATGCAACTTTCAGACTGACAATGGTTGTAAATTTCTTAACTCTATATTATTAGAATTCTTGGTAAGATCATTCTCCATCATACCTCATTGTACCGATACTCCTCAACAAAATAGGGTAGCATAGAGAAAAACCTGACATTTCCTTGACGTTACTCGCTCAATTAAGTTTCACTGTAATGTCCCAAAACGTTTCTGGAATGAGATTATTCTTACCGCCACTTGTATCATCAATAGGGTTCCCTAAAAAATTTACAACTTCCGTACCTCTTTAGTCGTCTTCAGATCATGTTTTACTAACAATTGAGTATTCTCCACTTTATATCCCAAAATTTTTGGTGCACAGTCTTTGTTCGGAATACGACCACAACTCAGAGTAAACTTGATCCCTGGTTTATAACATGTGTTTTCCTTGGATACTCTGCTATTCAAAAAGAGTATCGGTGTCTTGATTCTACCACAAATAAGGTCTGCGTGAGTGTTGATGTCTCCTTTTTTAAAAGTATTCTCTACTTTCCTAACTCGACCTCTAATGAGAGGGAGTTAGAGTTCGTGAACACTATTCCTTAACCTACTTCTGTGGATGTTCCACCCATGACACCTACCATTAAGGAACTCTCTGCTCCTTTGGCTCCACTCACTTCTACCACCAAGGAGCATTTGTCCCATTTGATTCCACTAGCACTTCCTCCCAATCTGTGTCTACACTCGACGCACTCATTTTGATGCACCTACTCTGGAGTTCACTAACCCCTTGCTGGACCCTGAGTCTCCTCCTGACGTCATCCTCAGCACTACTCCAAATGAGGATGTTAGTTCCTCTAGTAAGACACACAATCAGACATGTTATGACCAATCAACACTCTCCATCCCATGACAAACTGTCTCACTTCGCATATTATCATCAACCTACAGAGCATTTGATACGGCTTTGACCAATCATCAGTTTCCATCTACTATTGAGGCTGCTTTAGCAGACCCAACCTAGAAAGTTGCTGTTGTGGAGGAGATGAATACCCTTCAGCGGAACCATACTTGGGACATTGTTGATTTTCCTCGGGGCAAGAAAACGGTGTAATGTTGATGAATTTTTAACATCAAATTTAAATTTGATGGATCTTTTAAATGCAGAAAGACACGGTTTGTCGCCAAAGGGTATTCACAGACCTAAGAGGTTGACTATAAAGAAACATTTATTTCAGTTGCTAAATTAAACACCATTTAGGTCCTCCTATCCCTTGAATCTGGATTGGCCCTTATTCCAAATTGATGTCAAAATTGCATTCCTGAATGACGTTTCTGAATGACAATCCTGCAGAGGAGGTATACATGGCTCTTCCTCTAGGCTTTGACTCTGCTGTCTCCCAGGGGCAAGTATGTAAACTACAAATCGCCACGTGCATGGTACGAGAAATTTACAAAGGTGGTGGTGGGCTATGGATTCACTTAAGCTCAATTTGACCGCACTCTCTTCTTCTGTCATTCCTCTAGCAATCGGGTAGCTATATTTATCATATATGTTGACGATATTGTTCTCACAGTTAATGATCTACTAATATTCAAGCCTTTGAATGACATGATTGTTGCTTTCTTTAAAATGGACTTGGGATCTTTTTAGTACTTCTCAGGCATGGAATTGCTCGGTCATCTCAGGGTATTTGTCTGTCCCAGTGGATATATGTGATTGACCTTTCGACAAAAAACATTGTTCTCCTGTGCAAACCAATAGCTGTTCTGATGGATCCCAGCGAAAATTTTTTTGATGTTCCCAATGTTGTTCCTGTAAATAAGACTCTCTACCATCGTCTTGTGGGGAAACTCATCTACCTTGCCCATACACGCCTCGAATATCTCATGCGTCAATTCATGCATGATCCTTATATGCATCACCTCCAAGCTAATTAAAAGGCACACCGAGCTCAGGTTTGTTTTTTTTCCAGTCACACCTCTCGGTCTATTGCAATTTACACATACGCAGAGTGGTTCGGTTCATCCATGATCGACGATCTACCTCGGGGTACTGCTTATTTGTGTGGGGAAACCTGGTCACCTAGAAAAGCAAGAAGCAGCTGGTCGTTGCTTGGAGCAGTGTGCAGCATTATGTCCCTGATAATTTGTTATGATCTTTGGTTACGTATCATGCTCTACAAACTACGTATGATAATTTTCGCTCTCCTTCAATTGTTTCGAGATAACAAGCTGTCATTAGCATTGCTCATAACCCGACCCAGCATCATGACACTAAGCATGTTGAGATTAATCATCACTTCATTAAGGAAAAACTCGAATCCTGGGAACTTTATGTTCTATTTGTGTCATCTAGTGGTCAGCTAACAGATATTCTCACAAAGATCCTTCCTCAGTCATTGTTCGATGATTTCAAATCTAAGTTGAAAGTGATTGATATTCACTCTTCAACTTGAGGGGGAGAATTAGAATATTAGAATATTAATATGCATATTTTTGTATTAATAGCTTTGATTTGCTTTTATTTGTTTTCCCTTTTTTCCTTTATTCTTTTTTTTTTCTTACTAGTTGATCTTGTAGTGGGTATTTATACCCATCTTTACATCAGTAAGACTACCTTTGAATTCTATTCTAACAGTTTTTTCTTTGATATTTCATGTCAAATATTCGGAATGTTAGCTTTTCGTCATTCAGAACTTTTCGATGGAAGGGATTCACTTCCTTCTTTTGACCTGTCGAGTCACCATTGTGGTTACTGGTGGCCTCACCTGATTATATCCTCTCAAAGGCGGCAAATCTTTGTTGTAGTTGGAGAATTTTTCACTTCATATCCTCCATAGTGAGTTTTTGAATACCTCATTGCGGGTTTCTCCTTGGCGAGACGATTTCTTATTCTTCTAACGGAAGTTTAAGTGAAAAGAAAATTGTGGTTGTAGGGTTAAGGTTAAGATCAGGGCTACGGGAATGATGTGTGAAAAAAAAAATTTCTTTGTTGGGTTATTATGTTACGCCGTATGGATTCTTGCTTTTGTTGTATGAAGGACATCAATAAAAATTAGAGTTTGCGGCTTTGATAGCATATGATGTTATTCTAGAGCTCCTAGTGTCACGACTCGGTCCGGAGCATAGAATTAACTAAGGCGGGTCGGATGGTGGGAAATAAAAATCTCTATATTCATCTAATATTTAACAAATGAAAGTGTCACTAAAGAAATTGAATTAAAGTATTACAATTAAATTTACTTCGTTGCAGGTCGTCCGCTTCCTCTATAAACATTTTTGCTTTAATTTTTTATCTTTTAATCAATTAGTTACACCTGGAAACATAGTTTAAACTACGAGTGAATTAATTAACGCCAGTGAATGCTCACACTCCTGAATTGTAGTAATATAATAAATAAATAATAACAATATGCATTTCGGTTATACTTTTAATAAATCAATATTATTTGATGAAACCTTTGAGAGAGCTGTCACAACTCCAGCTGAGTTCGTTGCTGGTAGCTCCATCCTCATATGGAGAACCCTGATCTGTATTTAAGCTTTGATCGAAATCCAGAACCTGATAAAAAAACACGAAGTTAAAGAGAATATATGTATATATATATATATATATAGAAAATATTCATTCGTGGCACTGCTGTGTGTGTGTCATTTCATTTCAAATGAAACAAAAAACATAATGAAATGTACGAAATATCAATTAATGCATCGAATTAGCAATTAAACAGTGGTAACTTGATTCACATAAGAATCCGAGAACAGAACAAATAAATAAACATGAATTTAAACAAAAAAAAACAAATACAAATTAATAATCATTTATTATCTTGTGCTTATGGAACATTCTGCTTTTGAAACGATTTCCACACACCGCACTGGAAGCTATAGGTTCTAGAATGTGTTTTATATGATTCTGCACTGCATCTGCATTCTTAAACCTCCTCAACGTGTTGGGATCACCCGCACAAGCCAAGCAAAGAATGTCTTTTTGTTCGCCAGAGCCTTTTCCATATTGACACCCTCCTTGTTGCCGTCTTTGTTCATGAGAGCCTTTTTCCCATATTGACATTCATGTTTGGCGGGCTTTTTTTATCCTTTCATTTTCTTCTCTCCGGGAAATATTTACATACGTAATACACGCGCAGAGCTGTGTGCGTAATAACCCCGCAATAACCTCCGCTTCGTAGTTATTAGGGGTTATTGAGGTATTAATTCCAATAATCTATAACCCTAATGACCTTCCAATAATCTTTGCGGGTTCTATTTAGATGTTATTCATAGGTTATAATGGGGGTATTGGGCGGTTAATGAAGTACGCATGCAGAGTTGCGTGCTTATTACATACGCAAATATTTTTCCTTCCCTTCCTTGTATGGTGAGAAAGAAATTTGAAACGGGAAGCAATGCGGAGCTAGGAAAGGGAAGATCTGGGGCCGGTACTTACACTTAAGTAACAAGAGCGGCCTCAGCCGCACGAGTTGTGGATGACTAATGTAGAAAAAATTTTGCGGCATCAAGGATAATAATAACGTGAAGAAAAAAAAACATAAGAGTTTATAATATTATCATCAAAATAACATGGTGAAAAAGTTTAATTTGTTTATTTATTTTGAAAAATATATGAACTTTTACTTCATAATTTAATTTTTGTTAAAATGTGTCTCGGGCGTGTCCTGGCTTGAAAAAATTCTACATATATTTTGCAGTGTTGGATAAGTGTCGAGAAATATCAGGGCGTGCTGAACAAATGTCGGTGTCTGATACTTGTCCGATAAGGGGGTGCTACATAGACTTAAAGTGAGGGTGTCAACAGATTCAAATGCGACAAAAGAATGTGAACAAGACTGCATTTCAAATTCATAAGATTACTATGAATTTTTGATTAAATGGAAAGTATTGTCACATGAGAGTGTCACATGGGAGCCATACAATTTGATCCAGCAATGGTTTCTTTTTTTTATCTTGAGAACAATGTCTTTTTGTGAGAGGAGTATTATAAGACCGACACAAAAGGAAAATTTAGTCTTTAACTAGTTATTATTATGGGATATAAATATTGCTTATTATGCTTAAGGTTAGGTTATGCTAGAGATTGTTGTCTTTAATCAGAGGAATAGAGTTTGGGAGAGATCGCCTTCCTCTCGAATATCGAGTGTTAGGTCTAAGGATTATGGAGTATCGATCTCCCTCTCAATTTGTAAATCGCCCGTTGCATCTTGTATGCTTGCTTGGAGATTAATCAAATTAACCTTAATTTGGGTTCTCCCACATATTTTTTTCAATCTTCTCGCTGATTTTGACTCTGATTTGTATTAGGCAGTTCAATCGACGAGATTTACTGGTCTATTCAAGCTACCCAGTTATTCAGGGTTAACAGTGTTCGAACAATAGACCCGTTGGTTTACCTACTTAAATGGATAAAATGATATTCTTGTTCACCTCTTAGTTCATTTACTTAAATTTATCTCAATTTCTACCGTCTCCTTTGAAAAAAACTTTTCAATCTATCATTTATCTCATCCAACCATAAATAGATTTATTTACTGAAATTAATGCGATGCTGATGTGCCGATTTCCTTTGCTTGTGTGCCTATTCTCGCTCAACAGATTGATAATACAACATTCATCCAGAGAAAGACCTATGCTTCAGCTCTCTCTATTATTTTAACACTAAGGGTGCCAGAGATCATAGATAAACTTGATGAAATTCTAAGGTAAGTTCCTTTCCGAGAAACTTGTCTCTGTATTTTGTTCAATTGAATTCAAGTTCATTTGTCTATTTGATATAGTGTTTGCACTACTGTCATTCTGGGAGGACCAGAAGATGCTAGCCAGGAAGATTCCAGGTGAATTTTGTTAATATCCCTCCGATTCTTTACTTTTCTCTTCGAGTAAAGTGTTAGAATAGTTTTTAAATTGAGATTGAAATAGTCCTCACGATTGTGGACTAAGTTAATAACTTCTGAGATTTTGGGAGTTGAATGACCCTCTGAAAAAATTCAAATGACTATTTTTACGCTTTTCACCTTCTCATGTTATTTCTCATCTCTTGGTTTGCTGATTTCATTCTTTTTTCCAGTGCTGATGCTACAAGTTCATCCTGGCCTAATAACGAGAGCCTCAGCTACTACAATGGGGTCCCAAGCAAAGAGTTGCGTCGAAGACAAGTATGAAACTTAGTGCCATTGTTTCTGATTTTAAAACTGTATGATACTTATCAATCTATAATCGTAAAACTAGTTATTCCTATAATTTATTGCAAGATTTACATACATACCACTCATTTCCTTTGTATTTACATATCTAACACCTAAATTCCATTTTTTAGATATATACCACATTATTTATGCATATAAATGTGTATTTCAATTCTTCAAAGTTAAAATAATGATCAATTTGATGAAATATGAATGATTTTTGTGCTATAAAAGTAAGCAAGCAAATTTTAGATGTTAGATATGTAAATGCCCCTAATTTACTTCTCCTCTCCAGATTAAAGATTCCGATCCGATCAAACAATTGTCGCTGCAGAGCATGCTGAGAGACAATCTGAATGCCTGTGCAGCTTTTCTAGGGGAGTCCTCTTTCCATGAAGCCATGAACAGGATGCATCCATCAGCATTTGCTCAGTTACAGCTGGCATTAAAAATGGCATAAAGATAAGCCATCCAACATAATTTTATTCAATCTGAAGCATTTTGCCTTCTTCCCAAGCATTTCAACCGTATAAATCACATTCGGTGAGTGCTAAACTAATTCAATTTTTTGTGTTTGATCTATAAATCCTGCTTCTTAAGGTTATGCATTATTTTGTCGAAAGCGAAAAAATCGAACCAGTTGGTTTCAAAACTGATTTTCTTTTTTTGGTTTTGAAAACTTCAATATTTTGTTTTTCGGTATTGGTACGGTTTAAATTTTTATTTAATCAAACAAACCGAAAAACCAAAAATTCCAAATCAAATGAGGAATTCATGAAATTAAATCAATATTATATATGTCAGATATATGATCCTTGATGTTTGTTCATACCTAACAACTAAATTTTGGTTTGTTCCTGATCGGACCATTTAAATCGTTTGAATCGAATTAATTTGTGGTTCGGTTTTATCAAAATTTTGATAGGTTCGATTTTTCGTATTTTGAATTTTGTTGCAATCAATTTTGACCAATTTGAAAACCGATCCATCCAAACCAACTGAATGCTCACCTCCACTTACTACCGCTACCATCTGGCCTCTAACATTGCTCATCATTTTTAGGTGGTTGTGTACAACTTCGGCTTTTTGAGAGTGCCGCATTTTAGCGCTCCATATATACACCATGTTGCAGATTCTTTTGATAGGGGAGTTTGATAGCATTGATTGCCTCAAATTTCAAGGTTTCATGCTCTTTTTTGTGTTCTTGTTTCTTTATTGTAATTGATCTATTAAAATTATGTTTTTGCTGATTAGATTTTGTCTGCTTTGTCAATGAGTGAAGCTGGCAATTTTTATCGGTTGGTCCTGCTTCCTATTAGCATGCAATATGCTGTTATATTTGTTTTGTAAATGTAATGAAAATGCTTATTATTTTTACATTGTGGTTTTGACATTTATTGCAAATTTCTGGTTTGGGATTTGTCTACATTCTAATAAATCTGAATGTTTTTAACAGATTGAATTGATAGTTTTGCTCCTCATTTACATACATACCACACAATTCTCATGTTTTACATATCTAACACCCAAAGCTTTTTATATTTACACTTATAACATCTTTTTGTCATAAACCTATACATGAAATTGTGTATTTCATTTCAAGGAAGGTATTGTTAATGGTATTTTTTTATGTGAAATTAAAGATTTGGGTAACATGCATGTAAAATATGAATGTCTAGTTGTTAGATATGTCATACATAAGTAGTGTGTGGTATGTATGCAAATGCCTACTCTTTTTTTTAAATGAGATGTGAATGCTGAAGAACAGATTTGAGTTGACTGTGTTTGGACAATATTACATTCGAAATATACGTCGATTCATCTAAATCAAGATTGAATCATTTTAGAATGCAGGATCATCTCGCCGAAAAGCCTAAATTTTTGCAGTGTAACCGGCTGTCACGGTGATTCAACGCGTCACAATCCTGTCATGATCTCGCTGCTACAATATGGTTTTGAGATCTCGAAGAACAGAGTTAAGTCAACTCATAATGCAGCTCATGTTGAGCTCGACAAGTGATTCGTGAGCTGACAAGATGAATCTGAGTTAGCTTAGCTAGACTTGTCAGCTCATGCCTCAACACTTTCAAGTAATATTAATATAAAGGATAGTTGCATACAGACCATCTGAAACTCACCAAGGTGCTTTTTTGATGTGCTGAACCAATGTATTTACCCATGTCAAAAATGTCCGGGGTTCTAATCATGGATTTTGATATTATCATTTTGTTATAAAAATTGCATTAAATGAAAATCATTTGGGCCTCGATGCCACCCTCATGTGGCCTGTCACTCAATCCTGCACTACAAGGTAGGTGTATTTAGGTGGCCTCGAATCCGTGATTGGTCGAAGAGCGGACCACCTGACCAATCTCCTAGTGTAAATTTGATTCTCGTCTAGTCGAGGATTCGAACCCAGTTTGAGAGGGGACTTACACCGAGCCTTTGGGTAAATTATTCGAGCCCACCTAAATGCATCATATATATATATATATATATATATATATATAGTTGCCATTGACGTAGGCGCAACTCTACTTAGGAACAGAAGGATGTACTTTAGTGTATCATGTGATAAGAACAACAATTATGCGCATCAACTTCAGCAAGAAAGAGCATCATTAAGGTTAGAACCTTATCAGCAAGATTATAAAATTAGTTATTCAAAAAATAAAAAAATAAAAAAGAAATTATAGCCTTATCACGACATATGTCTATCAAATATCACTTACCATACAAATAGGAATTCTCTGCCACTGTTTACTTTGTATTCACATTTGCGCTCATAATTCTTCATCACAAGAAATTGGTATAGAATATGCAGACTTAATCTTAGTCAATTTGGATATAAAAATCATACATTATATGTCTATTATATTTAAATAATATAATTTATAGAATCTGTTGGAAAGACATTACACTTCTATCCTCTATCCTATGGGTAGCCTACCGAAATTCTTTTCAAAAGCATGACTGATGAGATTTGTCTTATGTATATAGTTGTTATTTCGCTTTGATAAAGACTTATTAACGTCTTAGTATTGTATAAAAATTTAGCTGACATAAATAAAATAACATATCACTGAGTGGATGCTAGAAGACTTTAATTGAAAAATTCAAAAAGATAAAAAATCACAGAGTCTGATCCACTTGAAGTAATTTTACTATATACATGAAGTTACAAGACTTTGCATGCATTTGAACAGTAGTAAGCAATATTATAAGAGTGAGCTTTGTTGACAAAAAAATATTGGGGGAGAGTCATCGACCAAGCCGGGTGACTATCGTCTGACAATGAGAGCGACCAAGTAATAGTGGTCAAACATTCCGACGGTGACTCTCAAAAATGTCAGTCAAGCGATGAATGTCAAGTGATAGGCCTAGTGATGATAGTTTGGCAGCAATGACAATCAGGTGATAATTATGTAGTGACGATCGTGAATCGAGGAATGTGGCGGAGCAATGATCGTCTACTGGTGGTGGAGCCCAAGAATCCTCAAAACCTTAGACCAATATTAAGTCTTCTCATCCGAAACAATTCATAAATATTGAGATTGATATTTACCCCTCACCTCCACCCACCCTCCGCCGCCCCATTTCACCTCCTCCGGCGACTGCAACTCCCTCATCCTCCTCCTCCCCTCTTCCTCCACACACTCCCCATCCTCCATTTCCCCCATTCCAAACACACTCCTCGGCGACATCTCCTCCCAATCCCCCAGAAATGAATGCCGGAGCAACTCCTCGCAGCTCCACCTCTCCCCTGGCTCCCTTCTCAGACATTTCTCGATGAAATCCGCACCAACCTTCGATATCCCCGCCGGCATTTCCGGCACCGCCTCCCGAAACCCTAATCGAAACATCTCCATAATCGGATCACTCCCAACGATTCCCCACGGCTGCCTTCCCCCATTCACCATCTCGATCACCGTACAGCCCACCGACCACACATCCGACGCCGGCGTCGCCNGCCTAATCGAAACATCTCCATAATCGCATCACTCCCTACGATTCCCCATGGCTGCCTTCCCCCATTCACCATCTCGATCACCGTACAGCCCACCGACCACACATCCGACGCCGGCGTCGCCGATTCTCCTCTCGCCACCTCCGGCGACATCCACAGCGGCGTTCCTTCTCCCTTCCCCCTTCCTCTCACCACCTCCCTCGCCGATCCCAAATCCACCAGTTTCGCCTCCCCTGTCGCCCGCGATTCCAGAACCACATTCCGACCCTTGACATCGCCGTGAACCACGCCGGCCTTCGAGTGGAGATAACGAAGCGCTCGAACAATGCACCTCGTAATCCCCCGCACTTCCTTCTCTGTCATCTTCCCCAAGGCGGCGAGCTCCGCCGCCGTGCCGCCCGGGAGATATTCAAGATGCAAGTTAAGGAACCGGCCGCCAGGCTCCTCGGTGAGGTCGTCGCCGAGGTAGGAGACGATGTGAGGGCAATTAAGAGAAGAAAGGAGGCGAATTTCGTTCTCCAAGGCAGCGATTGCGCGCGGCGTGGACGAATTCAAATTGATGGATTTGACGGCGAAGATTGAGCCGTTGGATCGGTCGGCGGCGAGGCTCACAGTGCCGAACGACCCTTTTCCAATGATTCCTCCCCTCACCCAACTTCTTCTCATTTTCGTCGGAGATGGGAGAACTGAAAGGAAATGGGGCAGTTTGGAAGGTGGAGGAAAGGAGTGGGAGAGCACAGACATCCTCAGCTTCGCTCAATATATATATATNCGAGGCTCACGGTGCCGAACGACCCTTTTCCGATGATCCCTCCCCTCACCCAACTCCTCATTTTTGTCGGAGGTGGGAGAACTGAAAGGAAATGGGGCAGTTTGGAAGGTGGAGGAGCGGAGTGGGAGAGCACAGACATCCTCTGCTTCGCTGAATATATATATATATATATATATATATATATATATATATATATATATATATATATATATATATATATANGTCCAAAATTTTTTTTTTCTTAATTTGTCGAATCATTTTAGAACGTCTGGTTGAGCCTTGTAATATTTTTGGGTTCACATAACCCGAGAGAGACACGTGTACAAATGATGAAAGAAGATGATGAATATATTCTCGAGACTAAACTATATGTTATGGTTTCTAATCCCCTCCGACAAAGCAAAGGATTGATCTCATCGAAAGTGAGGACGAAAAGGATCATAAATAAGGATGTGGCATATGTCAATAATTAACATCAGTCTTAACTTTTGCATTCTTATAGTTACGAAGATTGTAACGAAGACGAGTTAGGCTAATGAGTCTTATTTATAATTTTTTCGAACAGTTAGATCAGTTCGACAAGCTAGCTCTTTGAAATAGCTCGATAGGTCACCTAGGAAGTTAGTGTAAGACAGGGGACACGTCAGCGAGTTAAGTTGGCCAATCACCCTAACAAGTTACTCAGACAAAAAGTCGTGGCTTTCGGATAGTTGGGCTCACCTTGGCTCACGAGGCTTGCTGAGTGCAAACTTTGGTATTAAAACTGATCTTTTGTATATACAAATTAAAATGGTGATATTTTTATGTGATATAAAATATTTGAGTGATATAAATGTAAAAAAATATAAAGTTTAGTTATTTGGCATGCAAATACATAAGAATTGGATGATATGTAAATGCCTTTTTACAATTTTTTCCTATAAATATTTGGATTTTACCCACCATAATAAAACATATGTTTTTTTAGATTACATGATCAGCTGAGTCATCTGATATAATTTTATATTTTTGTTGGCATGCTTTTACAAAAACGCACTTTTTCGTAAATAATTCAAGCATTGGAGAGATCAATCATATCATGGAATGATCACATTATAATAAGGTTTTGGTTTGTGAGTTCATTCAAAGAATGGATGAATGTATTGGAAAGATATTCACAAATAAAAGAAATTGATAGAATTTTTTCATTTCGCTTGGGGCGGAGGTGCAGTGGCGGTCCCGCACAGCAGTTTTATCTGTTTAGGTAAACTAAGTTTTGTGTTGTTGAAATCTGTGTTTTCTCGGTCATGGCTAGGTGTGGTTGCAGTTTTCTAGATACGGTCTGACTTTTTCCAAAAAAAAAAAAAATATACAATAGCCACAGCAGCTTTTGAACATCAGATTATTTTTCAGTAGTTTCACAGTTATTTTTTAATAAGTTGTAACTGCCCCAAACAGACCCTCAGTCACAATTTCAACTGTTATTAATTTAAATTGTAGTGCATCGATTTTAATAATATTGATATTTTGATCTTAGATTAAAATTTTAAATAATAGAAAAAATAGAAATGATTGCTAGAAAGATTAATTATATAAGGCTGACAAATTAAAAGGATGATAACTAATTATTGCCAGTCAACGTCAACTTTCAATGGAATGTGGTATGGTGGACGTTGGCGAATCAGTGTGCTTCAACTCGATCAGCCGAAGCAATCGGCTGCGTGATGGTCGCTTCTGCCGAGATAGATCAGTCGGCTAGATTTGATCAGTCTGCCTTTTTGAAAGCCTCAGCAATTGGAACCGTAAAGAAGTCTGTTGGCTAGATCCATCAGTACTGAAGATCGATTGGCTTGATCAGGCAGTTGGTCCTCAGAAGACCGATTCAAATCAAGCTTTGTGAACTCAATGCTTTGATTGTTGAGCCATTATCCTTAGTCGTTCGATCGCATTTTCATTCATGCTGACAATTTTAATAGAAAAAAATTGAAAATAATTAAAAAAATGTTGCATTATGCTTCAATATAAAACAAAAAAAACCTAACCAACCTCTCACAAAGCAAAAGGCCAAGAAGAAAAATATCTAATAAAAGAAAAAAAAAATTCCCAAATCAAACATATGAACTTAAATTTAATAGAACCAGACAAGACTTATCAAAACAAACTCACATGAAGTAGTGACCATGTTGTCTCACCTTTGAAAATTCAAAATAGTAAGCCCTTGGAATAACTCATAGTCAAGTCAATGGAAATACATGAGAAGACAAAAAAGCTATCATCCATTAAATTCAAGTGATCATGATGCACCCAACATTAAGAAAGTGTTATGGAATGGAGACACATAATTTTATAATGTGTTTTTTTAAATATAATTATTATTAAATTTACATAATTAATGTAGATTAATGCTTAGTTAATGAAAATAATCATTGGAGACCATTGAAATTTCATCAATCTACAATTTTTTCTTAAATTAAAGTTCATAGTGGGACCCAAATAATTAAAAGTGCCAAAATATAACATATTTTAAAATAATTATTAATTGAATTAGCTAAATCCTTGATTTTTTTTTTTGCTGTAATATTTAATTGAGAAAATTAAAGGATATCTCTTAAGATGCTTTTTGAATTTTTTTTTTTAAATTTAAGGATAATTATATACATAACACTCGAAATATTGCTATTTAAAAAAATAATATTCACGTAATTTTTTTATTGAGAATTTAAGAAAAATAAAAAAATAAACTGATTTTTTATCATGAATTTTAATATTTGAGTAAGAATTTAAAAAATTTATAAATAAGTGCTAGATTTGTAAATAATAACGTTTCAAGGGCATTTTATTTTATAAACTTTTAATGATTTACTTATTATTTATTGCAAAATCTAAAATTAACTAGGTGAAAATTTTTATTTAATCAATAATTAAGTTAAAATAAAATTTATCTTTTCCAAACAGCAGAAAGGGGCATGCATGTAAATATCAAATTTGGAATGGTAAATATGTAAATACATAAGAATTATGCGGAATGTATGTACATGGCCGATCTTTTCCATGGGCCCGACCGGTTCCCAGTTCACGTGGTGGACCGCACAGAACCGCGGATGAAACAGACGAGAGGCCGGTCAACAGACGACATGGTCCGTGTTTGCTGGGCCCACCACTGCCGGCCCATGTTCTACGGCTGGCGTCAGTGCGGCGCAGGCCGCCGCCGGGTTCGGCCACCGTATTCTTCGTTGGTATCAGCGTTTCCGTATCCACAGAATGGGTACAATCGCCGAAGATAACGGAAACCAGTTTGGAAAGAGGAAATAATTAATATGCTTGGGATGTATTTCGATGGAATTTTTAATAGATCTGACAAATATTTTAAATTTTATAATTATATATATATATTTATTTAAAAAAATATTTATTAATTATTATATTTTATATTTTTCCTCAAAATAAATTCAATGAGATAAGAAGACTAATAAAAAAAATTTAGCTTTTTTTATTAAGAGAAATGACTCATATTTCCAAAATATATTTATTCTGTATACACCAAAATAACTAGCACGAATCTCAAAGTATTTGGAACGGTTCGAATGACGGCTAGACAACTAAGGCGCCCCGCCGCCCTACGTGTGGTCAAGAATCGACCGACACACCATGGTGGGAAATTTGAACGGCAGACTAAGCCGACAATCCCTATTGACCGGGGCGTAAGTGGGAATCCTTGATCACATCTAATCCGCCGACCGCTTTTACTGCGGTGGACGAGATCAACATTTGACAAGACTCCTCGGTCGATCGACGCGTACTTCAAAGCGATTTCCATAATTATTCCCTTATTTCTGTAATTGTACAAAATACACTCCAATAAATATAAGGCAAAAATACGAGCAAATGAATATTTACCAATTCTCTCTACAAGAAACTCCTGACTTGCTATTATCTCTCTCTCTTCCTTCATTCACTCAACCATAAACTCTTTGAGCGTATTCACAGAGAGCTATTTAGCATCCAACATATTCAAACACTATCATAGCCACGTCACAAGTCACTGATGTGAAAACTGGACAGTCATGTTTTTAGTAGCAATAGACAATGCAAAAATTTTGTTGAAAAATTATGACATGAATCATCTAAATTATTATGTAAATATTATGTCATACATGGAAGTAGCACGTTGTATTGTATGAATATAATGAAAGTGTGCAAAGAGTTTTAACACCGACAATCATGTGTAGCATTAAATAAGCAAAAAATTATTATTACGGATGAATGCATGCAAAAAAACTTATTGATGAAAATGTTATTTTTGTCATTTTATTGATTAAATTGCTTATCAATAATGTCAACATTATTAGTTTTATTTCGAGACAAGTGAGATATTAATTTACACTTATCTCAAATAAATACCATATTTTTTTAAGATTTAACTTATTTAAAATTTGACTGAATAATCATCTTATAAATTTCTAAGTTGGTAGTGGCATGTATTTACATTGCTACTAATGATTATGACATTGATTTAGGCGGGCAAAGCTTCTCCAATAGATGCTCTAGAGGAGTCTCCCACCATTCAGTTGAACAATGGCGCAATACACACATGTAATGTGCTGCAACCCATAGTTTATTAAGGGCCTGTTTGGGGCGACTTATTTGTGCGGGCAACGTTTTAAAAACGCCACCCAAATATCAGTTTCATGTGTTCATCCCTCGATTTAATTTACGTTGTTTTGGCGCGGCCCGCATTCGCTCGCATGTTTTTTTACCCCGCTGCCCTCGACACCCTCTGCCATATCGTGCTACTCATCTCTCCCATCTCGGCTCGCCTCCACGCGCCCCGCCCATCCCGCCTCTTCTATCCGGCTCTGGTCACGGGAGAATTGGCACCAGCGCAACAAAGTTAAGTTTCTATAACCCCATGATCACTTGCTCTTCAAGTATCCCTATTCTCATGCATGGCTTCTCATTAAGAACATGCTACTTATGGATAGTTCTTCCTCTTTGATGCTTCTCTTTTTCCAGTTTTACAGCATAGTAATTTCCTCCCCATAACCACAAGGACCAAAAAGCTTCATTTGATTTCTTTGTATATTAATATTCATCATCTTCGGCGGGACAATATAAAATAAAACATCAATGGATACTTTTATATAATTTGAGTGATTTGGGTGGTCTAAATGTAAGAAATAAACTTTAGATGCTACAAATGCAAATACATAATTGGGTATTATGTATGTAAATGCCCCAACATTATACTTTTACATGTATCAAACATACCAAAAGAATTTCTTTATGATATGATATAATTTTAGACTTGCTACAGTAATACCATATATATATATATATATATATATATANGTATTTCGATCAAATTTTTAATAGATCTGACAAATATTTTAAATTTTATAATTATATTTTTTTAAAAAAAATATATATATATATATATTAATTAATATATTTTATATTTTTCCTCAAAATAAATTCAATGAGATAAGACTAATAAAAATAATTTAGTCTCCTTATTAAGAGAAATGACTCGTATTTCCAAAATATATTTACACCAAAATAACTAGCACGAATCTCAAAGTATTTGGAACGGTTCAGATGAAGGCCCGACAACTAAGGGCGTTCCGCCGCCCTACGTGTGGTCAAGAATCGACCGACACACCATGGTGGGAAATTTAAACGGCAGACCAAGCCGACAGTCTCTACTGACCGGGGCGTAAGCGGGAAACCTTGATCACGGCTAATCCGCCGACTGCCTTTACTGCGGCGGATGAGATTAACATTTGACCAGACGTCTCGATCGATCGACACGTACTTCAGAGAGGCACATTCGTCTCTCAGCTGGAGACAGCCATTCAATTACGACCATGTTAAATTTAAATTATAATACAAATATGGTATGAAATACATACAATCAATAAGGGCATTCATTATATTTAAAGCGATTTCCACAATTGTTCACTTATTTCTATAATTGTACAAAATACACTTCTATAAATATAAGGCAAAAATACGAACTAATGGACATTTACCAATTCACTCTACAAGAAACTCCTGACTTGCTATTATCTCTCTCTCTCTCTCTCTTCCTTCCTTCACTCAATCATAAACTCTTTGGGCATATTCACAGAGGACTATTTAGGATCCAACATATTCAAACACTATCATAGGCGGGTCATAAGTCACTAATGTGAAAGCTAGACAGTTGTGTTTGGTAGCAATAGACAATGCAAAAATTTTGCTGAAAAATTATGACATGAATCATTTAAATTATTATGTAAATATTATGTCATATGTGAAAGTAGCACTTCGTATTGTATGAATACAATGAAAGTGTGCAAAGAGTGTCAACACCGACAATCATGTTACGGATGAATACATGCCAAAAAAAACTTATTCATGAAAATGTTATTTTTGTCATAGTATTGATTATATTGCTTATCAATAATGTCAACATTATTAGTTTTATTTTGAGACAAATGAGATATTAATTTTAACCAATTATTTATATAATAAACTTAACTCAAATAAATACCATATTTTTTTAAGATTTAACCTCTTTAAAATTTGACTGAATAATCATCTTATAAATTTCTAAGTTGGAAGTGGCATATATTTACATTGCTACTAATGATTATGATATTGATTTAGACGGGTCAAAACTTCTCCAATGGTTGCTCTAGAGGAGTCTCCCACCATTCGGTTGAACAATGGCGCAATAAACACAAGTAATGTGCTGCAACCCTTAGCTCATTAAGGGCTCGTTTGGGGCGATTTATTTGTGCGGGCAGTGTTTTAAAAACGCCACCCAAATGTTAGTTTCATGCATTCATCCCTCGATTTAATTTACGTTGTTTTGGTTTAACGAATTAAAACGGCCGCGTTATCTGCTCCACGGCACGCATTCGCTCGCATGTTTTATACCCCCACCGCCCTCGACACCCTCTGCCATATCATGCTACTCATCTCTCCCATCTCGCCTCGCCGCCGCCCGTCCCGCCTGTTCCATCAGGCTCTGGTCATGGGAGAATTGGCACCAGCGCAACAAAGTTAAGGTTCTATAACCCCATGATCACTTGCTCTTCAAGTATCCCTATTCTCATATTCGGCAGGACAATATAAAATAAAACATGAATGGATGCTTTTATGTAATTTGAGTGAATTGGGTGGTTTAAATGTAACAAAATAAACTTTTGATGCTACATATGCAAATACATAATTGGGTGTTACGTATGTATATGCTGCAACACAAGTCTGTTGGTGGGTGGGTGGGTGTGTGTGTGTGTGCACGCGCGCGCTGAAAGCCTTAGTCTGTTGGTGGCGGGGTCACTGTAAGTCCTCTCAGGTCAAGAATTTGACCCCACCGAGGCGCAGAAGCTTTGAAATTTTAGGCACACGGCACATGCTCTCATTATGGGGTCAAAAAGCACAGAGACCCAAATATAATATATATATATATATATATATATATATATATACACGCACAACAATTAAGCATATGCTAATTTCCTTCAAATGCCAGTTTATAGCAAATCATAGCTACTTCTGCTCTCTATTTTATAATGTTTAAAAATAAAATAAAATTAAAATTAAAATGCCAATAGAAGCGTTTATCTGCGAAATAACCTTTTTTGGCGAATAAAGAAATTAAATATTGGCAATAAATTGTCAGTGGTTTGTGGCCAAAGCTGTCACCAAGAGGCCAAGTATTAAGAAAGGTTGAGCGCTGGCCTGTTCATATATATATATGGATCAAAACGATGAATATATTAGGGGCTTGAGGATAATTACATAAACAGCACTCAAAAAATTCATATTTATAAAATTAACACGTGATTTTTTGAACTGTCGAACCGATGCATTTACGCTGGCCACGATGAACCATTAAGTATTTGATAAAAATGAAAAAAAAAAAAAGAGTTGGGAATTTCATCATTAATTTTAATATTTGGGTGAGAATTTGCAAAATGGATGTAAGAGGGAGATAGATTTGTAAATAGCAATGTTTCAAGTGCTTTGTATGTAAGAAATTACCTGATATTTAACGTCGTACTTTATAGGATCCTTCAGGAAGTACTGGAACTGTAACAAGGATGGAATTGAGCTTAGAAATTTATTCATATTTTATTTTATTAAAAAACTAGTAGCATTAAGATAACAAATGAGAAGGCCCTGAGTGAATATAACTGATTTTGTTTGATTATTTACATACATACCGCACAATTCTTATATATTTACATATCTAACAGCTGAACTTTTATATTTACATATATAACGCTCAAATCTTTAATATGACATCAAAAATATCACTATTAGTAAGTTTTAAAAGTAAAGTGCACCTTCTCTAGCATAGGTCTATGACACCAAGCATTATAAAAATATGAAAATTTAGATTTTAGATATGTAAATACTTAATAATTGTGTGGTGTGCAGGTAAATCTCCATGATTTTATGATTTGTTCTCATGGTTCTGATTCAAGAGCCATTAATGGCAACCATAGCTTCCATATAATAAACTCTCTAAGAAAATCCTTAGCAGGAATTCTGTCTTTCTGGTAGCTATAGAAGAATAAATTGATTTGAATAATAATAATTATTATATGGGAAGAAAATTGCAAACACAACAAAGTGAATTTGCTAACCTGGAAAACCACCTGGGGAAGTATTAATCCCAGCAGAGCTAAGGCGTACAACGGCTTTCCTGTACCGAGCAGATAACCTGGCATGAAAGCAAAGAGAGTTTTCATAAGTACCATTAAAGCAAATAGCTTTGATCAAGATGCTGGAATAAATATTAGTATAATCGGGTTGCTGAGTAGTAGCACGTGGAATTCAGGAGAATATTTCAAGCATGGTTTTCGCTGCTTTCAAAAGCTGGGAGTAATTGAATTCATCATCCGGTCACTCCATGTAATAAAACAATAAAGATTAAGAGTTTTTTTTTCCGAGTCCCAAATGCTTGTATTGTAACCGCCCGGATTTGTGCTAGCCATGGACCAATGAGATCGAGCCGACTAGTGCTGAGATTGACCATGAAAGACCATATCTACTGATTCTAGCTAGGGGTGAACACGAGTCGAGTCGAGCTCGAGCCACTCTCGACTTGAGTTGGAGCTTGATTAATTGATCGCGTTCGAGCTCGAGCTTAATTCCACGAGTTCAAGCCGGTTTGTTTATTATGAAAGAGAAAACAATATTGTGGTCATTCGTGGTGGAAGGGGTCAATTTCTTTGTTTTGAGGGTGATCAACTCCGACATTGGCATATTGGATTTATCGATGCAAGCAATCCACTCTATTTGGCAACTTATGCAGCTTTGGATGTTGGAAGTCAGGGGTATTGTGGTGGAAGGTGATAATATTAATACTATCAACTTTTTGAGGAAAACTTTGGTTCAGGGGACGTGGCGGGATTTCCCAAACCACAGCCTCAGTTTTGATTTTCTTGTTTCTTTTAGACATGTTATTTTTCATTTTGTTCCTCGGGAGCTTAATCGAGCTGCCCATTTTTGTGCCCAAAGAGCCCTTTCTCATATTTTTTCTCTTTTGTCGGCCTCTGATTCCCAGGAGCTTGTAATAGTCTCCGACCTAGGTTGATATTGCCTAAGGGCACGGTGTTGTTCCTTTGTATTCTTTTTTTTTTAATAATGCATTTGCATTCTTTCAAAAAAAAAAAAGAAAGAGAAAAAAATATCAATTCAAGATAATGTTATAAGAAAATGATAAATAGCATGAGTAATTCTTATATAAATAATAAGAAAATCACTTAATATAAAATATAAAATATTATTTTTAAAAATATTTGCAACAATTTAAAAATAAAGTTTTGAATTTTAATATATTATGAGCATATTTATATTAATTACTTTTTAAATAAACCAACTCACAAGCTAATGAGTCTAGTCATGGATGACTCAGTTCACGAGCCACTTACCAAGCCGAGCTTGAGCCTCACGAGTTAGCTTGGCCCGTTTACAGCCATGATTTGAGCATTAAATTGGTAGCCGGCGAACATTACTACCTAGCTCGATCAGTCACTTGAGAGTTCAACTAACTTCGTTGAATGGGTTTGGCGACTACAAGAATTGGATCCAAGTGATCAAGTATTGAGTGTGTTAGGATATGTCATCTATAGTAAGTTGATTGGTAAGGTAGGTTGGTTGGGGACCGAGTAGCATGGAGTCAACAAATCGACCAACTGGCTCATTGAATCGGCCAAATAGCAGGTCTTGAGTATACACATTTATGCAGCTCACTATGTGATTTGATACCATCAAATCTTATATAATGAAGACTAATATCTTTATTAACTTTTAGAATCGTAGGAACAAAAGTGATTAACTCAATACATTAGCATTGACTGCAGGGTTTATACACTCTCCTAAACATTCAAGTAACCATGAAATCACATTAGATAGTTCATGGCAAGTGCAACGAAGATCAAGATGTGTTTCAAGGTTATGGAGGCTTCTTAATGTCATTGTGATTCATTAAGAAGAAATTACAGACTTAGTCAGAATAAGCTAACAATGGATTCTATTAGCTAAAAATGCTATTAAGCATTATAAAATTAGCTAAAAATCTTTTTTGTTCATTAGGATATATTTGGATTTTGCAGCATAATTTTTACCACAAAAAAAAAGACTTTCATTTATTTAAATTTTCAAAAATTTTAAATCCAACTGAAATTAAATTTAAACTATCACATTTCTTATCGAAAAATCACAATTTTATAAACTTGTTTTTAGTCTTTTATTTTACTTCCGATGTTAATTAATAGTTCTGATAATAATTCTATGTTGAAATATCAAGCATTTATTGTCTACAAAAATAAAATCATTCATGGTGTTTTTTGCTCATCCAATGTCCTAAAACATACCATTATTTAATTTCAAAAATCTAATTAAATGAAATGTTATTTGGAGTAATTCTTTAATAAATATATTAGACTTATTTTCAAATCAATCTTCNCTTCAAATGCCAGTTTATAGCAAATCATAGCTACTTCTGCTCTCTATTTTATAATGTTTAAAAATAAAATAAAATTAAAATTAAAATGCCAATAGAAGCGTTTATCTGCGAAATAACCTTTTTTGGCGAATAAAGAAATTAAATATTGGCAATAAATTGTCAGTGGTTTGTGGCCAAAGCTGTCACCAAGAGGCCAAGTATTAAGAAAGGTTGAGCGCTGGCCTGTTCATATATATATATGGATCAAAACGATGAATATATTAGGGGCTTGAGGATAATTACATAAACAGCACTCAAAAAATTCATATTTATAAAATTAACACGTGATTTTTTGAACTGTCGAACCGATGCATTTACGCTGGCCACGATGAACCATTAAGTATTTGATAAAAATGAAAAAAAAAAAAAGAGTTGGGAATTTCATCATTAATTTTAATATTTGGGTGAGAATTTGCAAAATGGATGTAAGAGGGAGATAGATTTGTAAATAGCAATGTTTCAAGTGCTTTGTATGTAAGAAATTACCTGATATTTAACGTCGTACTTTATAGGATCCTTCAGGAAGTACTGGAACTGTAACAAGGATGGAATTGAGCTTAGAAATTTATTCATATTTTATTTTATTAAAAAACTAGTAGCATTAAGATAACAAATGAGAAGGCCCTGAGTGAATATAACTGATTTTGTTTGATTATTTACATACATACCGCACAATTCTTATATATTTACATATCTAACAGCTGAACTTTTATATTTACATATATAACGCTCAAATCTTTAATATGACATCAAAAATATCACTATTAGTAAGTTTTAAAAGTAAAGTGCACCTTCTCTAGCATAGGTCTATGACACCAAGCATTATAAAAATATGAAAATTTAGATTTTAGATATGTAAATACTTAATAATTGTGTGGTGTGCAGGTAAATCTCCATGATTTTATGATTTGTTCTCATGGTTCTGATTCAAGAGCCATTAATGGCAACCATAGCTTCCATATAATAAACTCTCTAAGAAAATCCTTAGCAGGAATTCTGTCTTTCTGGTAGCTATAGAAGAATAAATTGATTTGAATAATAATAATTATTATATGGGAAGAAAATTGCAAACACAACAAAGTGAATTTGCTAACCTGGAAAACCACCTGGGGAAGTATTAATCCCAGCAGAGCTAAGGCGTACAACGGCTTTCCTGTACCGAGCAGATAACCTGGCATGAAAGCAAAGAGAGTTTTCATAAGTACCATTAAAGCAAATAGCTTTGATCAAGATGCTGGAATAAATATTAGTATAATCGGGTTGCTGAGTAGTAGCACGTGGAATTCAGGAGAATATTTCAAGCATGGTTTTCGCTGCTTTCAAAAGCTGGGAGTAATTGAATTCATCATCCGGTCACTCCATGTAATAAAACAATAAAGATTAAGAGTTTTTTTTTCCGAGTCCCAAATGCTTGTATTGTAACCGCCCGGATTTGTGCTAGCCATGGACCAATGAGATCGAGCCGACTAGTGCTGAGATTGACCATGAAAGACCATATCTACTGATTCTAGCTAGGGGTGAACACGAGTCGAGTCGAGCTCGAGCCACTCTCGACTTGAGTTGGAGCTTGATTAATTGATCGCGTTCGAGCTCGAGCTTAATTCCACGAGTTCAAGCCGGTTTGTTTATTATGAAAGAGAAAACAATATTGTGGTCATTCGTGGTGGAAGGGGTCAATTTCTTTGTTTTGAGGGTGATCAACTCCGACATTGGCATATTGGATTTATCGATGCAAGCAATCCACTCTATTTGGCAACTTATGCAGCTTTGGATGTTGGAAGTCAGGGGTATTGTGGTGGAAGGTGATAATATTAATACTATCAACTTTTTGAGGAAAACTTTGGTTCAGGGGACGTGGCGGGATTTCCCAAACCACAGCCTCAGTTTTGATTTTCTTGTTTCTTTTAGACATGTTATTTTTCATTTTGTTCCTCGGGAGCTTAATCGAGCTGCCCATTTTTGTGCCCAAAGAGCCCTTTCTCATATTTTTTCTCTTTTGTCGGCCTCTGATTCCCAGGAGCTTGTAATAGTCTCCGACCTAGGTTGATATTGCCTAAGGGCACGGTGTTGTTCCTTTGTATTCTTTTTTTTTTAATAATGCATTTGCATTCTTTCAAAAAAAAAAAAGAAAGAGAAAAAAATATCAATTCAAGATAATGTTATAAGAAAATGATAAATAGCATGAGTAATTCTTATATAAATAATAAGAAAATCACTTAATATAAAATATAAAATATTATTTTTAAAAATATTTGCAACAATTTAAAAATAAAGTTTTGAATTTTAATATATTATGAGCATATTTATATTAATTACTTTTTAAATAAACCAACTCACAAGCTAATGAGTCTAGTCATGGATGACTCAGTTCACGAGCCACTTACCAAGCCGAGCTTGAGCCTCACGAGTTAGCTTGGCCCGTTTACAGCCATGATTTGAGCATTAAATTGGTAGCCGGCGAACATTACTACCTAGCTCGATCAGTCACTTGAGAGTTCAACTAACTTCGTTGAATGGGTTTGGCGACTACAAGAATTGGATCCAAGTGATCAAGTATTGAGTGTGTTAGGATATGTCATCTATAGTAAGTTGATTGGTAAGGTAGGTTGGTTGGGGACCGAGTAGCATGGAGTCAACAAATCGACCAACTGGCTCATTGAATCGGCCAAATAGCAGGTCTTGAGTATACACATTTATGCAGCTCACTATGTGATTTGATACCATCAAATCTTATATAATGAAGACTAATATCTTTATTAACTTTTAGAATCGTAGGAACAAAAGTGATTAACTCAATACATTAGCATTGACTGCAGGGTTTATACACTCTCCTAAACATTCAAGTAACCATGAAATCACATTAGATAGTTCATGGCAAGTGCAACGAAGATCAAGATGTGTTTCAAGGTTATGGAGGCTTCTTAATGTCATTGTGATTCATTAAGAAGAAATTACAGACTTAGTCAGAATAAGCTAACAATGGATTCTATTAGCTAAAAATGCTATTAAGCATTATAAAATTAGCTAAAAATCTTTTTTGTTCATTAGGATATATTTGGATTTTGCAGCATAATTTTTACCACAAAAAAAAAGACTTTCATTTATTTAAATTTTCAAAAATTTTAAATCCAACTGAAATTAAATTTAAACTATCACATTTCTTATCGAAAAATCACAATTTTATAAACTTGTTTTTAGTCTTTTATTTTACTTCCGATGTTAATTAATAGTTCTGATAATAATTCTATGTTGAAATATCAAGCATTTATTGTCTACAAAAATAAAATCATTCATGGTGTTTTTTGCTCATCCAATGTCCTAAAACATACCATTATTTAATTTCAAAAATCTAATTAAATGAAATGTTATTTGGAGTAATTCTTTAATAAATATATTAGACTTATTTTCAAATCAATCTTCAAACAGCACTTTTTGTAACATCATGTTTCAATCAATCTGCTTGGAAATATAAATTAATTCTTTTATTAATATTGTAAAGCACTAAATAAGGATGATTAAAAGCTCAACATAAATTATAACTAAAAATATAATTTAATTTAAATATAAATATGATCGAAAACTAATTTAAAATTAAATTAATTATTATATTATCAACTAAAAGTAATTCAAAACTAATTAAAAAAACAAAAAAAAATTTACATTTAAAGGTCATGAATAAACTTGTTAAGATGCTCGATTAAAGCACAATATAGACTTAAAGCCTCATATAAAATACAACTAAAAAAATTATTAAATTTACTCAAAATTTTCAAAAAAATATAGCATATTTAATTAATATAAAAATACTTTTGGAGAAAGTAAAACTAACATCTAAAAAAAAAAGAGAGAGAAATAAAAAAATTGAGATAATCGGTTTCTTATTTGTTTATTGTTTAGAATGATTTACATACATACCACTCATTCCTATGTATTTACATATCTAAAACCTAAACTTTAATTTTAACAAATATGTCACCTTATCTATATATGAACAAGTGTATTTCACTGTTAAAAGAAAAAAATAGACGCATATTTTATGTGATGTGATGTGAATGATTTGGGTGATGCAAATGACTAAATTGCTCATCCATATAAATTAAAATCATAAAATCGGGGTGGGCAAAGCAAGCTTGAGAGGTTAAGCAAACAACGTAAATATCCTTGTATTATCTTCAGCAATTCTTCTATCATCTTACCCCTACTTGGCATTCCTATTTATTAAATTGACTGGAATAAATCATTAATACTTTTATGTTAAATGTGATCATCGAAAAATTATATAGTCTTTAGTGTTACACACACACACACACACACACACACACACATGATGGCTTCGTCGCTCTCACTCTCGTTCTGCTAGGGTTCGCCCATGGCCAACCCTGGTTTCTCTGATTCATTGATTCATTGCATCTCATTGATTTCGTCTTTCCTCGTCTTCGTCATCACGTCACAGCGGCTCGTTGTATCTCGTGATTCAGCGGCTCTCATGTGAAGGCGTCAAGTCGGGGGCGACATTTGAAGGACGTCCGGGCTCCAGCTTCTTCTACGGCTCGTTCTTTCGTCATTCCGAGAAGCGCGTGCTCCTTCTGCGGCTCGCGGCTCGTTCTCCATCACCCCGAGAAGCGCGGGTTTCTTCTACGGCTCTTGTCGTCGCTCGCAGTACTGTAAAAGACGACTGGGCGCGAGCTTTCCTCTGGCTTGAATTGCCCACTGCTCGACTTCCCTTTCGGCATTTGCTCTTTCTCTATTGTCGCTTTGTTGTCCCACAGCCCCACCTTCTTCTTTTGGGGATGGCTTCGGACAGATCGTATGCTGCTNCATTCATAAAGTTTTGAATTAAGATTTTGGGGGGTTAAAATGTAATATTTAAAGTTTTGGTGGTTAAAATAATATTTTTAATATTTTGAGTGATTGGTATATAAAAACTCTATTTTCTATACTTTAATAATTATATTTCAATGTTATATTAATTTTTTTAAATATTAAATAGTGGGTTTTTTGCTGGGTGGTATAAATGTAAAAAGAAAATTTAAATCTTAGATATATAAATAATAAGAATTGGTTGGTATGGGTATATATGTAAATAGCCCAAAATTATAGCATGAATATTTAAAAAAAGATATTAAAGAGAAATAAAAGTATGGAGAATTAATATACACAAGAATTAGTGGTATTGTATGTAAATCCTCCTCAAAAATAGAATCATGGATAGATGCCAAAAAAATAAAACAAATTTACATGTATGCCACTCAATTCTTATGTATTTGCATATATAAAAGACCTACATTTATAATGTCTTGAAGAAGTTAGTAATAATGTTATTTTTATGTATATTCTCCCAGTAACATAGGAGAATATTCTCTCGTATTATTTTGTATTATTCAGGTGTTATTATATGTTATTGAGATGTTATTGTAATCTAGGAATATTTCCGGTGTTATAATAACACAATAGCACTTCAATAATACTTGAATAACACATAATAACACATGAATAATACAGGAGGAATTTTCTCTTGTGGCGTAATTTCATTGACTCCGCACGCAACTCTACATGTGAAGTCCTCATGCAATATTTTTCTTTTTAAGGGTGGGATATGCAAATACATAGAAATTAGGTGGTGTGTATGTAAATTTAGTTTTATGACGTAACCGGCCGTGCGGGTGGAAGCGAATGACGTTAGCACATGTTAGTTAATCCATCCTGATCTCCCGAAACTGAATTTTACTGGCATATGCCGGTCACCGGGTCGGGTCGATGGGCTGCGTTGGGTCCGGATGTGGGCTACGTGTCGGGACAAGGTTGGTCCGGTGTTGTTGCTGCGGTTATCAGAGCGCACATTCCGTGCTGCCTTTGTGGGAGTAGANTTTTTTAAATTCGTCGAATCATTTTAGAACGTCGGGTCGGGTCTTGTAATATTTTTGGGTTCACATAACCCGAGAGAGACACGTGTACAAATGATAAAAGAAGATGATGAATGTATTATGTTATGGTTTCTAATCCCGTCTGACAGAGCAAAGGAGTTGATCTCATCAAAAGGGAGGACGAGAAGGACTTTGGGGGAGTCATGGCTTGCGGTTCCCACAAAAAGGTCTTTAGAGATTGTCTCCTTTCTCCAATCTCTCTCTTCTTTTTATATACATAAAAAAAATTAAAATATAATGTGTCGTACAAAAATATGTCCACAATACCTTGATGTAAAGATGGTGATGTGTGTCAGATGGATCATAAATAAGGATGTGGTATATGTCAATAATTGGCATCAGTCTTGACTTTTGCATTCTTATAGTTATGAGGATTGTAACGAAGACGAGCTAGGCTAACGAGTCTTATTGATAATTTTGTTAAATAGTTAGATCAGTTTGTCAAGCTAGTTCGTCAACATAGTTCGATAGGTCGCCTAGGAAGCTAGTGTAAGACAGGGGACACATCAGCGAGTTAAGTTGGCTAGTCACCCTAACAAGCTACTCAAACAAAAAATCGTGGCTTTCGGATAGTTGGGCTCACCTTGGCCCTCGAGGCTTGATGAGTGCAAACTTTGGTATAAAAACTGATCTTTTGTATGATATTTTTATGTGATATAAGAGATTTGAGTGATATAAATGTAAAAAAAATAAAGTTTAGTTATTTGGCATGCAAATACATAAGAATTGGGTGATATGGAAATGCATTTTTACAAATTATGGCCAGTCAACGTCGACTTTCATTAATTAAATACAGGTTTGTTAATAGTTCAAATCCATTACTTATTAAAACCGTTATAGTCCCACATATATATATATATATATATATATATATATATATATATNTGATTTCAAATAGGTTTTTAGAAGAGCAAAGCGCTAAAGTATATGATGACAACTATCTTATCTAAAAAAAACACTCTCTAACTCACCTAACCACAAGAAAAAAGAAGGGGTGTTGAATCTTAAATTATCTTTTACGAGCACATGCCCTAAGAGTTAGAGAGCTGATCGAATGAGAATGAATCAAAGAGAGAGAGAGAGAGTAGTTTTATTCAACCTTAGGCTCTCTATTCATAGGAGTCTGCTTATGTTGTTATAGAAAGAGGGGACCATTATGAAAATTGTCTTTAATACAATTAATGTGCTAATTAATATCAATTTTATATCATAATTGGAATGTGGTATGGTGGAGGTTGGCGAATCAGCGTGCTTCAGCTCGAACAGCCGAAGCAATCGGCTGCGTGATGGTCACTTCTGCCGAGATAGATCAGTCAGCTAGTCTTGATTGGTCGGCCTTTTTGAAAGCCTCAGCAGTTGGAACCGTAAAGAAGTCTGTCAGCTAGATCCATCGATACTGAAGTTCGATTGAATCGATCAGGCTATTGATCCATCGATACTGAAGATCGATCGAACAATCAAGCTTTGTGAACTCAATGCTTTGATTGTTGAGCCATTATCCTTAGTCGTTCGATCGCTTTTTGATTCATGCTGACACTTTTAGTAGAAAAAAATTTGAAAAAAAATAAAAATAAATGTTGCATTATGCTCCAGTATAAAACAAAAACCTAATCAACCTCTCACAAAGCAAAAGGCCAAGAAGAAAAACATCTAAAAAAACGAAAAAAAAAATCCCAAATAAACCATATGAACTTAAATTTAATAGAACCAGACAAGACTTATCAAAACAAACTCACATGAAGTAGTGACCATGTTGTCTCACCTTTCAAAATTCAAAATAGTAAGCCCTTGGAATATCTCATAGTCAAGTCAATGGAAATACATGAGAAGACAAAAATGTCAACTATCATTCATTAAATTCAAGTGATCATGAAGCACCCAACATTAAGAAAGTGTTGTGGAATGGAGACACATAATTTTATAATGTGTTTTTTTAATATAATTATTATTAAATTTACATAATTAATGTAGATTAATGCTTCATTAATGAGGATAATCATTGGAGACAATTGAAATTTCATCAATCTATAAATTAAAGTTCATAGTGGAACCCAAATAATTAAAAGTGCCAAAATATAATTAATTTTAAAATAATTATTGATTGAATTAGCTAAAAACTTGCTTTTTTTTTGTTTTAATATTTTAATTGAGAAAATTAAAGGAAATCTTAAATATATTGAATCTCTTAAGAGGCTTTTTGAATTTTTATTAAAATTTAGGGATAATTATATACATAACACTCGAAATATTGCTATTTACAAAAATAATATTCAGGTAATTTTTTATCGAGAATTTAAGAAAAAAAAAATTTGACTGATTTTTTATCTTGAATTTTGCTATTTGAGTGATAATTTTAAAAAAAATTATAAATAGATGCTAGATTTGTAAATAATAATGTTTCAAGGGCATTTTATTTTATAAACTTTTAATGATTTACTTATTATTTATTGCAAAATCTAAAATTTATCTTTTACAAACAGCAGCAAGGGGTATGCATGTAAATATCAAATTTGGAATGGTAAATATGTAAGTACATAAGAATTATGAATGTATGTACATGGCCGATCTTTTGCATGGGCCCGACCGGTTCCCAGTTCACGTGGTGGACCGCACAGAACCGCGAATCAAACAGACGGGAGGCCGGTCAACAGGCGACATGAGCCGTGTTTGCTGGGCCCACTACCGCCGGCCCATGTTCTACGGCTGGTGT
>JXCR01129721.1:55855-97042 GCA_002079205.1 Phalaenopsis hybrid cultivar
GGGTCCGAGGCCGTTCTTCCCTTAGAAGTTCAGTTACCTTCTCTCAGAATTGCAGTAGCCAACAAGATTACAACAGAGAAAAATGCTAGACTCCGATTGGAAGAGTTAGAAGCCCTCGAAGAAGACCGTTTAGCAGCACAGCAGAATTTGGAACTCTACCAGGCCAGAATGATCTATGCCCACGATAAACTGGTCCGCCCTAGGATTTTCAATATTGGTCATTTAGTTCTGGTTCTCAGGAGACCTATTCTTGCACATCGTAAGATAGGGGAAAAATTTGAGACAACCTGGGAGGGACCGTACGTGGTCGAAAAAGTTTATTCTGGAGGGTCTTATCAGTTAGTGGATTGTCAGGGCGAAAGGCCTATGCTCCCAATTAATGGAAGTACTTGAAAAAGTAACTACGCGTCGTGACGTTTCAGGGGACCCGTTTGCAGGTCCTATGATACGCAGATGCGTTAACTTTTAGTAACTGGGTCCAAGAATATTGTAATAAAATTAGTAAGACAGATGAATTCTCATGAATAACAATAAGTTTTCTTTGTTTTTCCCAAATTCAAACATGAACTAAATCACTTTCTAAATAATAATTAGTCATTGTNAAAATTAAATATTGGCAATAAATTGTCAGTGGTTTGTGGCCAAAGCTGTTACCAAGAGGCCAAGTATTAAGAAAGGTTGAGCGCTGGCCTGTTCATGTATATGGATCAAAACGATGAATAAATTAGGGCTTGAGGATAATTACATAAACAGCACTCAAAAAATTCATATTTATAAAATTAACACGTGATTTTTTGAACTGCCGAACTGATGCATTTACGCTGGCCACGATGGACCGTTAAGTATATGATAAAAATGAAAAAAAAAAGGGTTGGGGATTTCATCATTAATTTTAATATTTGGGTGAGAAATTGAAAAATGGAAGTAAGAGGGAGATAGATTTGTAAATAGCAATGTTTCAAGGGCTTTGTATGTAAGAAATTACCTGATATTTAACGTCGTACTTTATAGGATCCTTCAGGAAGTACTGGAACTGTAACAAGGATGTAATTGAGCTTAGAAATTTATTCATATTTTATTTTATTAAAAAGCTAGTAGCATTGAGATAACAAATGAGAAGGCCCTGAGTAAAGATAACTGATCTTGTTTGATTATTTACATACATACCGCACAATTCTTATATATTTACATATCTAACAGCTAAACTTATATATTTACATATATAACATTCATCTTTAATATGACATCAAAATTATCACTATTAGTAAGTTTTAAAAGTAAAGTGCACCTTCTCTAGCATAGGTCTATGATACCAAGCATTATAAAAATATGAAAATTTAGATTTTAGATATGTAAATACTTAATAATTGTGTGGTGTGCAGGTAAATCTCCATGATTTTATGATTTGTTCTCATGGTTCTGATTCAAGAGCCATTAATGGCAACCATAGCTTCCATATAATAAACTCTCTAAGAAAATCCTTAACAGGAATTCTGTCTTTCTGGTAGATATAGATGAATAAATTGATTTGAATAATAATAATTATTATATGGGAAGAAAATTGCAAACACTACAAAGTGAATTTGCTAACCTGGAAAACCACCTGGGGAATTATTAATCCCAGCAGAGCTAAGGCATACAACGGCTTTCCTGTACTGAGCAGATAACCTGGCATGAAAGCAAATAGAGTTTTCATGAGTACCATTAAAGCAAGTAGCTTTGATCAAGATGCTGAAATAAATATTAGTATAATCGCGTTGCTGAGTAGTAGCACGTGGAATTCAGGAGAATATTTCAAGCATGGTTTTCGCTGCTTTCAAAATCCGGGAGTAATTGAATTCATCATCCGGTCACTCCATGTAATAAAACAATAAAGATTAACAGTTTTTTTTCCGAGTCCCAAATGCTTGTATTGTAACCGCCCGGATTTGTGCTAGCCACAGACCAATGAGATCGAGCCGACTAGTGCTGAGATTGACCATGAAAGACCATATCTACTGATTCTAGCTAGGGGTGAACACGAGTCGAGTCGAGCTCGAGCCACTCTCGACTTGAGTTGGAGCTTGATTAATTGATCGCGTTCGAGCTCGAGCTTAATTCCACGAGTTCAAGCCGGTTTGTTTATTATGAAAGAGAAAACAATATTGTGGTCATTCGTGGTGGAAGGGGTCAATTTCTTTGTTTTGAGGGTGATCAACTCCGACATTGGCATATTGGATTTATCGATGCAAGCAATCCACTCTATTTGGCAACTTATGCAGCCTTGGATGTTGGAAGTCAGGGGTATTGTGGTGGAAGGTGATAATATTAATACTATCAACTTTTTGAGGAAAACTTTGGTTCAGGGGACGGGACTTCCCAGACCACAGCCTCAGTTTTGATTTTCTTGTTTCTTTTAGACATGTTATTTTTCATTTTGTTCCTGGGGAGCTTAAACGAGCTGCCCATTTTTGTGCCCAAAGAGCCCTTTCTCATATGTTTTCTCTTTTGTCGGCCTCTGATTCCCAGGAGCTTGTAATAGTCTCCGTGAGGATAGAACCTATGTTGATATTGCCTAAGGGCATGGTGTTGTTCCTTTGTATTCTTTTTTTTTTAATAATACATTTGCATTCTTTCAAAAAAAAGGAAAGAGAAAAAAATATCAATTCAAGATAATGTTATAAGAAAATGATAAATAGCATGAGTAATTCCTAGATAAATAATAAGAAATCACTTAATATAAAATATAAAATATTATTTTTGAAAATATTTGTAATAATTTAAAAATAAAGTTTTGAATTTTAATATATTATGAGCATATTTATATTAATTGTTTTTTAAATGAACCAACTCACAAGCTAATGAGTCTAGTCATTGATAACTCAGTTCACGAGCCACTTATCAAGCCAAGCTTGAGCCAACTCACGAGTTAGCTTGGCTCGTTTACAACCATGATTCGGGCATTAAATTGGTACCGGCGAACATTACTACCTAGCTCAATCAGTCACTTGAGAGTTCAACTAACTTCGTTGAATGGGTTTGGCGACTACAAGTATTTGATCCAAGTGATCAAGTACTGAGTGTGTTAGGATATGTCATCTATAGTGAGTTGATTGGTAAGGTAGGTTGGCCGGGGACCGAGTAGCATGGAGTCAACAAATCGACCAACTGGCTCATTGAATCGGCCAAATAGCAGGTCTTGAGTATACACATTTATGCAGCTCACTATGTGATTTGATACCATCAAATCTTATATAATGAAGACTAATATCTTTATTAACTTTTAGAATCGTTGGAACAAAGGTGATTAACTCAATACATTAGCATTGACTGCAGAGTTTATACACTCTCCTAAACATTCAAGTAACCATGAAATCACATTAGATAGTTCATGGCAAGTGCAACGAAGATCAAGATGTGTTTCAAGGTTATGGAGGCTTCTTAATGTCATTGTGATTCATTAAGAAGAAATTACAGACTTAGTCAGAATAAGCTAACAATGGATTCTATTAGCTAAAAATGCTATTAAGCATTATAAAATTAGCTAAAAATCTTTTTTGTTCATTAGATATATTTGGATTTTGCAGCATAATTTTTACCACAAAAAAAAAAACTTTCATTTATTTAAATTTTCAAAAATTTTAAATCCAACTGAAATTAAATTTAAACTATCACATTTCTTATCCAAAAATCACAATTTTATAAACTTGTCTTAAGTCTTTTATTTTACTTCCGATGTTGATTAATAGTTCTGATAATAATTCTATGTTGAAAAATCAAGCATTTATTGTCTACAAAAATAAAATCATTCATGGTGTTTTCTGCTCATCCAATGTCCTAAAACATACCATTATTTAATTTCAAAATTCTAATTAAATGAAATGTTATTTGGAGTAATTCTTTAATAAATATATTAGACTTATTTTCAAATCAATCTTCAAACAGCACTTTTTGTAACATCATGTTTCAATCAATCTGCTTGGAAATATAAATTAATTCTTTTATTAATATTGTAAAGCACTAAATAAGGATGATTAAAAGCTCAACATAAATTATAACTAAAAATATAATTTAATTTAAATATAAATATGATCAAAAACTAATTTAAAATTAAATTAATTTTTATATTATCAACTAAAAGTAATTCAAAACTAATTAAAAAAACAAAAAAAAAACATTTATATTTAAATCTCATGAATAAACTTGTTAAGATGCTCGATTAAAGCACAATATAGACTTAAAGCCTCATATAAAATACAACTAAAAAAATTATTAAATTTACTCAAAATTTTCAAAAAAATATAGCATATTTAATTAATATAAAAATACTTTTGGAGAAAGCAAAACTAAAATCTAAAAAACAAGAGAGAGAGAAACAAAAAAATTGAGATAATAGGTTTCTTATTTGTTTATTGTTTAGAATGATTTACATACATACCACTCATTCCTATGTATTTACATATCTAAAACCTAAACTTTAATTTTAACAAATATGTCACCTTATCTATATATGAACAAGTGTATTTCACTGTTAAAAGAAAAAAATAGACGCATATTTTATGTGATGTGATGTGAATGATTTGGGTGATGCAAATGACTAAATTGCTCATCCACATAAATTAAAATCATAAAATCGGGGTGGCAAAACAAGCTTGACAGGTTAAGCAAACAACGTAAATATCCTTGTATTATCTTCAGCAATTCTTCTATCATCTTACCCTTACTTGGCATTCCCATTCATTAAACTGACTGGAATAAATCATTAATACTTTTATGTTAAATGTGATCATCGAAAAATTATATATTCTTTAGTGTTACACACACACACACACACATGATGGCTTCGTCGCTCTCGCTCTCGTTCTGCTAGGGTTCGCCTATGACCAACCCTAGTTTCTTTGATTCATTGATTCACTGCATCTTCATCGATTTCGTCTTTCCTCGTTTTTGTCGTCGCGTCACAGCGGCTCGTTGTATCTCGTGATTCAGCAGCTCTCATGTGAAGGCGTCGGGCTCGGGGGCGACATTTGAAGGACGTCTGGGCGCGAGCTTCTTCTGTGGCTCGTTCTTTCGTCATTCTGAGAAGTGCGGGCTCCTTCTGCGGCTCGCGGCTCGTTCTCCGTCATTCCGAGAAGCATGGGTTTCTTTTGCGTCTCTTGTCGTCGCTCGCAGTACTGTAAAAGACGTCTGGGTGCGAGTTTTCCTCTGGCTCGAATTGCCCACTGCTCGACTTCCCTTTCGGCATTTGCTCTTTCTTTATTGTCGCTTTGTTGTCCCACAGCCCCACCTTCTTCTTTTGGGGATGGCTTCGGACAGATCGTATGCAGATGCCCTTGCACGTCTCAAGTACACCTAAATCGTCATCTTTTCTTTCTTCATTTGAGTAGGCGGATGACATCAAGAAGCCTGGTAGGAAGAATGGGAAGTCTGCCATCTTTTTTACATAAGACGATGGTATTCAACTTGCTTCTTCATGTTGTCTGAATTTCGTTGGGAATATTCTATATGGTCATCCCAAAATGGAGTTTATTCGCAAAGAATTTGAACTTATGCACCTTGTTGGAGAGTGAAAAATTGGACTATTAGATGAGAGACGCGTTTTTATTCAAATTAACAATGAAGAAAATTACATACGTTTATTTTTTCGAAGGATAATCTGGATTGATAACAGAGCAATGAAGATTATGAAATAGTTTATGGATTTTGACCTACAAACAGAACCGCCAAGTGTTCCGGTTTGGATTTGCCTCCCTGGTCTGAAATTTCATTATTTTTCTCAAAAAGTGTTGTACTATATTGCTTCAGCTTACTGAAATCCACTCAATACGGACATTCCTATTTTTAATATTTCTCATTCATCTGAAATCAGAATACTTGTTAAAAGAAACATCACTTCACCTATTTCTAAGAAAATCTGGTTTGACACACAACACCATGGATATTGTCAAAAGATAAAGATTGAGTATTTTCCATTATATTGTTCGAATTGTCATATGTTCGGCAACTCCAGTTTTCAATGTCACCATCTACACCCCCACCTCAGATCAAAAAAACAAAGTGCTCCGCTAGATGTTGTGATTTCATCTCATCCCAATGAGCACCATGTTTTTGACACTATTGATCATCGGAAGAATACCCCGGAAGACTTCAATATCCCTGTAGGCAATATGACATCCATTCATTCCCCAATTGTAGTTTCCCAGTCTTTGGAACCTCCTATCGCGGGGGAGAGGGATATTCTTCAGACTCCGCCTGCCATAGAACCTATCGCCGATAATACAGGTAGAAATACTTTTGTTGTTTCACTACCGCCTCATCAGGTCCAGAAAGATGTTAATGTTACTCAGGCTCATGAGGATCTTGATGTGCAATGACCTACATTTGTCTGACCACTTTTGGAATCTACTGATCAGATGAGTCAATCTTCGGATGAGGAATAATAGGTCTACACATTCAGGAGGAAGAAGAAGAATGAAGATCTACTCGAGCTCAGGAATCTGATGGATGATACTTTGGTTACTACGGGCAATGGTACTCACCATACCAATTTGTTAACCGGCTCGCTTCCGTGAACTCGAGGTAGGATAACTAAAGTGGGACGTCCCTAGCACTTTTGTGCCCTTTTGTGACTTTTTGATTTTTTGTCTTTATATATCTTTGCTTCATTTGGGTTTTGTATGTGTTGTATTGTATGAGTTGGGCTTTCTTTTAAGCCTTCTCATATAACATTTCTGTATCTTTGTTGTATTAATATATTTGCCCTTGGGTTTTTTCAATATATATATATATATGATGGCGTCGTCTTCCTTTACGCTCAGCTCTGCTAGGGTTTTGCCTCATGGTAAACCCTAGCAACTGTTATTTCGAGCTATCACATCAGATCCTCTTCTCTGCTCATTGCGTCTTCTCTAGCGTCCCTTCTTCGTTGTCGCCGTTTTGGAAAGTCGCCGCAGTCTTTCCTTCTCGTCGCCGCCGTCTGCATGGTTTGTCGCTCTCCTTTTCTTCGTCGTCGCCTCTCGTCTTCTTCCAAGCCGCATTTTTTCTTTCTCAATCCTCGGGCTCGAGTTGAAATCGCAGGGGCCACAGAGGAGTTTCCGCTTCTGCTCCCTATTCTGGATTCAGATTTTACTATCTGATTTGCTTTCTTTACTGTTCTTAACGTTTCACCTCTATCTATTGGGGATGACTTCAGACAAATCGTATGTTGCTACCTTTGCGGGTGTACACACCTTAGGTGCACCTAAATCATGTTATTTCCCTCCTTCGTTTGAGTGGGCGGAGGACATCAAGAAACCTAGTAGGAAGAATGAGAAGTCTATCATTATTTTTACAGAAACTGAAGATATTTAACTTGTTTCCTCCTGTTGACTGAATTTGGTCGAAAATTTTTTTTATGGTCATCCCAAAATGAAGCTGATTCATAAGAAATTTGAGATTATGCACCTTGTTGGGGAGTGAAAAATTGTATTGTTAGATGGAAGACATATTCTTATACAACTAAATAGTGAAGAAGATTATACGTGATTATTTGTTTGAAGAATAATATTAATTGATAACAAAGCAATGAAGATTCTGAAATGCTCTGTAGATTTTGACCCATAGATGGAATCATCAATCATTCCGATCTGTGGATTATACGTTCTTCTTCCTAAACTCTTCCTCTCCTATTTGCACAAACACTGGCGTCACTATTCCCGCGATCCTTTGATTCGAAAGTTGGTTGGCTTCCCTCTTCTATATGCTTGGATCGTCTTACTTGCTCAAAGCTTGAGAAAATTAGGCGTCCTCCCAGTACTCGCAAGTCAAGAGAGCTGCTCAACGCCTCCATTGTTTGACACTGACGCCGACTTATTCTTCAACGTCATCCTCCTTTCCTTCGCATGTTGCTTGACTCCCAGTTAAGTTGTTTGTCATGATTTAAAGGTGAACTTCAGATATTTAGCTTCCCGATCTCCTCTCGTTTCCTCTCCCTTTTTATTCGGTTTCCCAACTCATCACTTCATCTTCTTCTGCTTCCCCATTTCCTCTACTGGTTGTTTCATTTTTCTTTCCCAAGTAACTGAGACAAGAAGTTACAACAAATCCATCTGAATAAAACTTACCTGTAATTACTCATTTACAATCAACAACTTTTTTACCATAAGATAATTCAACTAGTTNGAAGTGTTGATTCATTTTCAATAGTGGTCAATTTGTCCTGCCGTTGAGAAGGCTGGTAGAGCAAACATTAGTGTCTTGCAGTTTCTATACAAAATTTAAAAGGCAAACACCAACATGAAAAATTGCTACACCGAGAGATCAAGAAAGAAAGCCTTGGAGAAAAACAACGAGAGACAACAAATAGAGAAAGAAACGCTGATTTTCAGAGGATGTCAGGTCTTCTGAAGCTCTCCAAGTTATACCTGAACTGATTTAGTGTGCCTTATATTTGTGTTGCTGCATAATAATTCTGTGTATGCCTATCAGTTGTTAACTTGTCTTAAGAGACTCTTAGCAAGAAAGCATTAAGGTTAGCATACCGCAACATCTACTGTAGTCATAATGGCCGAGGAAGCATACCTAACCATGTGGGTGAGAAGCTTTGGCTCATCAATAGGGTGACTGAATCTGTACGTAGAAGTGAATGCTAACTTTTTAATTTTTGCACGGCATCCAGCATACGATAAGTGTGATTCAGTGAGGATGGGCGTGTAAGTTGAAGACTCCGAGCAACTCCTAAAAAGGCATTTAGGGCTGCAAGATTTCTAGAAAGAGTTGAGAAGGCAAGTGTTTAGATAGTGTTGAGAAATTTAGGGCAAAGAAAATCAAGAATCGACACAAATCTAGAATAAAACGCAGAGATTTACCGAGGTTCGGCAACGAGCTTACGTCCTCGGGAGCAGAGCGGTGATTTCACTATTCCAGAAGGAAAATTTGGTACATTCTCATAGGGTTACACACAAATATATAGATAAAACTCACAGATAAAATTACTAAAATGTGCACGCTCCCCCAACCCACTTAACGCCAAGAGACACATCTCTTTACTCCAAGTGACAAACCTCTTCACTCCAAGAGACACACCTCATTCCAAGAGACACATCTCTTCTCTTCAAGAGACACATCTTCATTAAAAGAGACACATCTCTTCACTTAAAGAGACACATCACTTCATTTCAAGAGAAACATCTCTTCATTCCAAAAGACACATCTCTTATATTCAAGAGACACATCTCTTCACTCCAAGAGACACATCTCTTCTACCAATTTTTGGTATATGAGTCATATCTAACAAATCTCTACCTTGACGAATATCCAACCCTTTAGGAGAGATACATTGGAGTTTCTCATAAACCAAAGTGGGTGGGCTATAATGTCGTCTAGTAACTGCAAACATTCAACAATTTCAAGCAATGCAAGAACTTGTTGATATTAACTGGCATGGTCAACATATCAGTTGCATCTTCATCAGTTTAAACCTGATTTTTAGCAAGATAAATGACACTGTCTGTCACAATGCAATTGAAATCCACCTTGCTCAACACTCAGCTCCTTTACCAGCCTAGCAAACCATAATTTTGTATTATCATCATATGATTCAACAGAGTGAACTTCACATACAACTGTACACCCCAACAATTTATAGATATTACCTGCAGTGATCTTTTATTTCATCACAGTCAATGCACCTTTAACAATTCTGATGATTTCTCTTTTCTCATCTGTTTTTAGGAATAAAACAATTTCTATGTAAAATGTCCAAGGAAATTAAATTCTTTTTCAAATCTGGAATATGTTTTACGTCACATAATATTCTGACAGTGTCATCATACAACTTAATTTTGACTTCACCAATACCAGCAATATTGCAACATCTATCATCACCCAAATAGCTGATTCAAAATCAAATAACATGTATGAAGTAAACAACTCCATGTTAGATGTTATGTGATAAGAGCATCCTGAATCAAAAATTCATGCATTCTTCAACTGAGTTGTTGTAACTGAAAGTATATCACACTCACTGCAATCTGAATTATCACTCTGCATCATATTCACAGACTTGGAAGATACACCATCTTTCTCATCAGTCTGCTTCTTGAGCTTTAGACAATCTCTCTTCATATGACCCGGCTCCTTACACTTGTTACAACGAATCGTTTTTTTTTTGCCTTTAGACTTTGACCTAGAATTTCGTCTTCCAGAACTCTCATTCTCCTTCCTTCCACGATCATGATTACTCTTAACATATAAACTATCATCATGAGAGTTTTCCCCTGCATTATGCTTCTGTTAGTTGTGAGCCAACAATGCTACAGTAATCTCAACTTTGATTGTTTCTTTCTCATATGTAAGAATAGTCACCAGGTGTTCTTATGAGGAAGGCAATGAAAACAACAAAACCATTGTCTAGTCTTCATTCTCAATACTCACGTCAAGTCATGATAAATTTGAGATTATTTGATTGAAGACACTCACATATTGCGCCAGATCAAGGTCTTCTTGCATCTTCAACCCATACAGTTTTTGCTTCAGATACAGTTTATTCGTCAAAGATTTGGACATAAACTGAGTTTCCATTTTTTTATACTTCTCCTAGAAATTTCAAATTTATAGCATGATATATAATCTCATCTGCTAGACATAAATGTATGGTACCTGCCGCTCGTTGTTGCAATTCTTCTCAATCTTTATCTTCCATATTATCAGGTTTCGTTGCTCGCAAAGCCTTCAAGATTCATTGTTGTGCAAATAAATTTTTCACCCTTGTTTGTCACAATCCGAAGTTCCCGGTTCCATCATATTTCACCACTTTGAATTTTGCACCAGATAATGCCATCTGAAATTACTCTTATCGCGATCTGTCGCGATTCTCGATTTAGGGAAGACTGATTCCCGAAATTGCGTTCCTTCTTATTGTCCAACCGTCCAAATTCCTTCGCCTAACTCCTTTGCATCGACGCCTGGTCCGAATAGTCTCAAACCTTCTCGTCGAACTCCCTGAAGCCCACTCACCAACTCCTCTGCAAACTGCCTCGCTGAAACTGCCGCAAACTACCTCCTCCCGCGATTCGCAAACTTACCTGCAAAGCACCGAAGCCGCAAACTCCTTTTGGTCGCTGAAGTCGCTTCGTCGCAGAAACTTCTCCTGGTCGCTGATTTTCGTCTGGTCGCGATGCCACGAATCCCTCTCGTCGAACCACTCGCCTTCATCTCCCAACAGTCGCAATCCTCGAACTCCCCGAAGCCCTGGCCGAACCTTTCTACCAAATCGTCGAATCCTTCTTCCTCCTTCCTGCGCCGAACTTTTCTGCCCAAGAACCTCGCTCTGATACCACTTGTTGAGAAATTTATGACAAAGAAAATCAAGAATCGACACAAAGCCAGAAAAAAACACAGAGATTTAACGAGGTTCAGTAATGATCCTACGTCCTCGGGAGCAGGATGGTGATTTCACTATTCCAAAAGGAAAATTTGGTACATTCTCATAGGGTTACACACAAATATATAGATAAAACTCACAAATAAAATTACTAAAACGCCCCCGCTCCCCCAACCCACTTAACTCCAAGAGACACATCTTCACTCCAAGTGACACATCTCTTCACTTCAAGAGACACATCTCTTCACTTCAAGAGACACATCTCTTCTACCAATTTCTGGTATATGAGTCACATCTAACAAAGAGTCATTCTAATTCTAGTAAGGATAAGGAGTGTTCATAAAAGCAAAACCACACGAAGGCTTTAAGGAGATTGAGCTAGGAAGGGTGGTACAACAACGCATCTAAACCAATGTGAAAACAATATAGTTAGAAAATATTGTTCCTATGTGAATTATTTGATGATGATGATTTGATGATGTCGAGGAGTGTCCATCGGAAGTAAGGCATAGACTAAGAGAACTCCCTACAATGCTTCTATAACTTGAGTCCCTAAGAAGAGAATGGTACATTAGCTGACATAGTAGATAACAAGTAGGTGCAAAGTGGGGACCATTTTTGGCTTTTACGTGCTCGTTTGCATTGACGGTCTATTAGCATCTCAAATCTATTGAGGGTGAGGAGTGCACATCAAGGCAAACACGTGAACAATTGCTCATTTTACTAAGGAAACTAGAAGGAAAAGTTTCTAGGATAGAAGAGAGTGTCAGTTGAGCAACGAATTATCGTGAGATGCAATAATTTGCATCACTAAATGAATATTTATGGTTGTTGCCTAAGTCCTGAGCAAGACACTTTTCTGTATAGATTTTGTTTGGGAGCTTTGATTAATACGACCTAGTTGTCTGGTTATTGTGGCCAACTATCTGATGGGTTGATCATCTGGTACATGCCGATACGTGCTCTTAGTGAAATCATCTAGCAGAGTCTTAGCTGGCAGCTCAGGTTGTTGTTAACAAGTATTTCTAGTTACTAATTATCCGGATAAACTTGATTGCATGAGATAAATGCATTGAGCGTTATTCATTGAATGTTGTGGTACTCTTATGTAAAAGAACGCATATATTTACTATATTTGATGTGTTATAATTTATCTTTTACTCAAAAAAAAAATTAATTAAATGAGATAGTTCTGCCCAGAAATGAGATGTGAGGTTAGGTGACCCAGTGGACGGCTTGGTCAGAGGACCCAATAGACGAACTGTTTTTCCTTAGATCACAGCCCGGATTTTAGCGACTCAAATTGGGTCAAAATTTTGACATATCTTGTCTATCAATCAATATGGCAATAAGCTATCCAACTTCCACAACGAATCAAATGATGACTTTCTCATACCTGCAATGGATAACTGAGTTATGTCAATCGCACCAACGCAAATCCATTTGGCTGCTTCAGGACCAAAAGCAACTGGAAGTGACTATTAGCCAATAGAAAGATATCAGTATATCCCACATTGGGTAAGCTTAGGTTAAATTAGCTACAGATCCCAAAAAAAGCTTATTTTGACAGTGAGGAAGCTAACCTGCAGCCCCAAAGCCCTGTCTCCTTCAATACTTTTAAAATCATTAACAATTGCAATACCCAGCTACAGAGTGAAAATTACAGAAGATTTAGAACAATTTAGTTACTTAAACTACATAAATTACGTAGCTATGAACACCATACCCCAGCTATGCTGTACAAGAGTGTAAGCACAACAATGTCTGGAGTAAGAGTTCCAAACAATGCCTGGCCAGCCCACCTATTAAGAAAATTATACAAAAAATAACTACCATATTTCATGCTTGAAACAGAAAATAAAGTGTATTGTGTAAGCTATAGGTCTATTTTTATACCATGGTAGAGCAATGTAGCTTGACCCCAAAGCAAAATTTCCAATCCATCCATTTTGCTTGAGCTACAAGAAAAAATGTGGCCAGAAAAGAACATGGAAAAATTCGGGAGTTTGCTCAGCTTTTGCACAGATTTACAAAATAAAGTGATGAGATACGAGATAGATAGTTTACATTTAAAGAGAATAAGGTGCATCAACCTTTAACGGGGGAGCAGAATAAATGTATGAAATGAAAGATCCTCCCAAAGCTAGGTAAAATATAACTGGGGTCTTGTGGCCTGCCTGATAAGAGGAAAGATGAGCACTGCCATGTATGAGGTTTCATTCGGTATTGCAAACAAATTAATATCAATATCTTAAGTGGCTTACCCACACGTCTAATAGACCTGCCAAACCAATGCCTCCGAGTAGCAGCAACCAAATCTGAGTTATAACCTAAACAAGTATACTTTTTAAGTTTTTATATGATAATTAACCCAAGGAAAATAAATTTTGCATTTAATGATACTCCTGTGAAAAAAAATGAAACTGCTAAATGCATAATAAAGTTCATGCACCAATTTAAGGAAGACAAATAAAGTTCATGTAACAATTTAAAAAAAGTTCATGCAACAATTTAAGGAAGACAAAACCTCATATCCACTGCTAACCGCCAATTGAAATTAAAAAAAAAATACTAACTTGACATTTATTCATTCTCTCTCATTCAGGCAATGCAAAGACCTTCATTCATTTCTATCACGCAATACCTCCAAGTCTTCTCCATTCGTCCAAGGCTCTTCATTGTTCCCCCCTTGCTTCTCTCAGCCTCCTCCACTGCCTCTCACACAACCCGAATCCTCTCTATCTCCTCATCGTGAGAACCCGAATCCCTCAGCTCCCAATTTTCTCTCTCGAATCCTTGCTTCACTTCTCGTCTCACACAAAATCTCTCAGCCTCCTAAACCAACTCTGCACCTATCTCATTCGGCTTCTGCTCTTGCCAAACTCACCTGCACCCAGCACCTCCGTCCTCCAAAACTGCCATTTCCTATCTAATCTCGTCAAAATCCTCAACTTCTCTGTTCAATTCGAGTAAGCCACTACAGTTCCAAACTCCTTCATATCAAACTCCTGGCTCCATCAAGCGGCAACACTGTTTGTTGTAGCTCATCAGAGCCGCCAGTCCACCCATAGAACAACTTTTGCTCTCCCTTTTATTCATGAGAACGAGACAAATGAACAGCTCTTGCCCGACCTGAAGCCACACTCCCACTCATCAGCACAAACACTCATTCTCCTCTCGTCTCTTCCGTGTTACCATACTCCCATGGATAGCCCGGACCCCCTTCTCTCATCTTCCTCTTTGTTGCACTGTTCTTGGCCCTACTTGACCTGCTCTCCTTGCCTAACAATCTCACTCCTATTCAACGGTTCAAAACCACAACAGCAGCAAACCTTCTGCGCTCCTCAATCCGCAGTCGAGCCATTATAGCCCCTTTTCATTGCACACACCATCGGCAAACTTTGAAACCACCTACCCAAGACAATCCTCTCTCTCTCTCTCTCTCTCTCTCTCTCTCTCTCGAAAATCAAAAAGGTCAAAAACAAAATTAGAAATACAGTATAAAAATATTATCTATTTCATACTTCCAGTTCGTCATTTCGCCGCCCCGAATTGGTCGGCCTCACACACAAAAGCATAAAAATAAGAATATAAATACCCATTCATGTGGTTCCAACATGACAGAATAATCAGACAAATTTAAGTATTTGTTCAGGTTGTTTCAATCCAATGAGAATTCATTAAATACTTATTTGCGAGTTTTAACATGGTAGAAAAAGTATCTCACACAAGTAACTAAACGCCTATGCACATTTTCGGCGCGAGTATGTTAGAAGACACACGACCACGGTGTTTCAAAACACTTATCAGTCCTTGCTCTCCCGACAATATATTGGGTGGCTGTTAGAATTTGGACTGTCGTATGACCAACATAAAAGCCAAAGAGCACTTAAGACTTAATGGAAAGACAAACTACATATTGCTAACCAAAGAAAGACAAGGTTTAAAATAAAAATAAATTACAAATTTTAAACACTAAGCAGAACTTACAAGGGATTCGACAGCTCAACTACGAGCACAAATGAAACTTATAATGAATTCAACAACTAAATCACAAACATAAGCAGGACCTCCTCACTTCGAGTAAATAGCCCTGAACTTTCAGAATTTTAAAGCAGATAGAATTAAATAGTAAAAAAAATTCTCATTTATTTACAAAGGGAGAGTAAAGGTTGAGGGAACCACCATATTAAATTATAACTTATAAGGAAACAAAATGATGACATCATGAAACACCTAAAAGATGTTTATTCTTCCCCAATTTGCAACCTGATCTGCAACCTTCATACACAAGCGAATGGAAGGTGAAGTCTGAGATCAAAACAGAATATTTGCACACATTTGGACAATCCTAATTTTAAATAAATTTCGGATCTTACACGAAATTCATTATTTTTTTTCAATTCAGACAAACTTTCTCGAAATTCATGCAAATATCTTAAAAATTCTCAAGACTATAAAATGAATCATTCGAAACAAGTGTAGCAAGTGTGTGCACATTATTAAATTTAATCGCACCATAACTTGTGCAAATACATCTTGCCAATGCACCAAAATTCATGCAAGTATATCAAGTGTGTGCACATTATCAAATTTGGAAGCCTGCCTATACTCTGTTGTCATCCTAAATGCTTAAATTTGAACATCTAATGATGTTAAAGACTTAAAATTATATTTATATATCTTGCTCGGAATAATGTGCATTCTAAAGAGCTTAAAAATCTTGCTTGTGCTCTAACCAACATGTTGAACATAGAAATAAATGATCTAACAATACTGTGCAGGTTGAAAAGGGAAACAAACTCAAATTATCATTACTTCGAAAAATGTGCCAAACGCTTAGCTATCTAAATTTATCGATTGAAGAAATATGCATGTGCTCCGACTAGAACATTAAAAGATCAATATAATCTAAGAATGTTGCACAAACCAAAAGAAGATAAAGAATTTTAAATTTTTTCATCGAAAAGTGTGCAAAAATTTTAAAAAGCTTGCAAATTCTTTGAATTTTACAAAATCTTGTTACAAAATCAAAAAATTCAAAAGGACGAGTTATAAATGATCTTGAGTGGGACACCTTGTCTATAGAGCAACGTAAAAAATTCCACCTAGCTAATTTGGCCCTTCTACTCTCAAGCATAGATGACAAAACCGAGCTTATATTTAGTCAATCCAATTCTCTTCACAAAAATTAGAATTTATGAAACTGATGCTTCAACAAATTCTCAAATAATAAAAATTAAATAAATTATAATTATAATTATTACAAGCATAATTCTACAATAATTATCACGTTGAAAGTAAATTCTCAACTGAAGGATTTTATTTATAAAATCAAACCATCAAGTAATAATCCCTGATGATGATTGTGTTAAAAGTGAATTCGAAATCAAAGTCAGGCTCTCAAATAACATGTGTAAAAATTTAAATTCTTCGTTGACTGTTGTGTTGATAGAAAATCTTAATCAGAGAGGTCCATTTCCAAAATTCAAATCATCAATTACAATTAACCAATCTCAAATAAACCATACAAGTGATAAATTTCTCCAAAGATGGTTGAGTTGATAGAAAATTTAACCATAATAGTTCAATCATAAAACCAATCACTCAAGTTACACGTACAAAAATTCAAAACTTAGATACTTATGTTGAAGGTGAAATATCAACTGGAGGGGTATGCTCTAAAACTAAAATTTCATGTTAAAAATTCAAAGTCTCAATTTGAAAATAGTAAACTCGTATGCTAATTACAGTGGTAAACTCATATGCTAATTACAAACCAAATTCTCTACAAATAGGCCTGATCTCCTATAAAAGGGGTGGAGTCGAGAGGCTGTCCAATATAACAAATGAACTTAACACTATGAAGCCAATCCTCTATGAGCAAGATATAGAGTTGGCAATGTTCAAATGCAATTGATTCAAGCATCTCGATGATGGTTATGTTGCTTGAAAATCTTAACCAGAAGGACTTCTATTTTCAAAATGACTTAAAATTTAACAAAAATCATGTCAAATTTAAAACCTAAATATTCAGGTGAAATAAATCACTCAAAGCAAAGAGCAAACATCATTCAACATCCACATCATTTATCAAGACAAATTTATAATTAATCTAAGCTCACAAATAGTGAATGTCATGTCAATTATATCATTATATTACTCTCAAGTCAATCTACGCTACTAAAGATATGTGAGAACCTCCGTCTGCGTTATTTGATCAATTAGCTCTATAATTATAACAACTAGAATCAAAGTCCTTTGATTGGGTGATTTAGCTAGACATACTCAATTATATCATGGTCATGATAGTAGCCCGTATATTCAAATAGCTTTCTTCCCTTTGAGATGTGAATTGTATGGCATATTTGATTGAGCATAAAGCCTCTTTTAACTAATAAGATTGACTTATATTTGTCCCCTTAAATAAACTTTTGTCCCAAGTTTATAGAATCCCATTGGATGAAACAACTCATTACTTCTTACAAGGTATATTCTATCAAGTTGGGTAGACTATCTCTTCTAAGCAGACAGGAAACCATGACAATCCGAAACGACCAAACCATGAGATCTTAATCGAAGTCGTCATCATCCCCCTCACCATCCACTTTAAGCTCACAATAATAAATTTCTTAATCAAAAAATTAAAATATTTAACGTCTTAATGATTAGCCTTAATAAAAAATTCTCTCTCATTATCGGGAGGGATAATTAATAATAGAGGATTCAACCTATGGGAAATGTCAAACCCCAGATCAAAAAAATACACACAAAATGAGAGAAATCTTTGGGTGGTGTTTCATCTACAAGTTATTCTACTTTCTAAAAATTGAACTGGAACCTTATGTAGAACTCTTCATCATTCAAGGGCGGTTGAGGCATAATTTTTTGGAGCCCGGAGCTACGAAGGTAATAGCAGTGGCGGGCTACGGCCGACAACTGCATCGACCAGATAAGGGAGTGTAAGAAGTAGCCAACGCTTGTGCTCGATTATGAAGGAACTTATTTCCTGTACTCTGAATATATTTCAATATTTTTTTCCTTTTCTTTATTAGATATTTCAATTTTTTTTGTTTTTCAATTTTGGTGGGATTTTTAAACTTCAAAGGATTTTAATTTCCTAGTTTGTAGACCGGTGTGTCAACCACTATATTATATACAGTAGGTTATAACTCATTATTTTAGTGGAATAAAATTTTCTCAAGTTTCTTCATAGAGAGCCGCACATATCGACCCATATGGAGGCTTCCTCTTCTCTCGCCCGTAGTACATCTTAGGAGGAGATCATCGCCTCCATTGCGTTGTCTTGGTTGTTTGTTACTTCAAAGACCTGCTCGTTCCTATTCTAGGCAGACATCTCCTTAATTCGTGATCATTATTTGCAGTTGCTAATTTACTTGTCTAATCCTAAGCGACTGAGGAGCCAAAATTTATCGAAACGTAAGTTAACCGTACAACACAAGTGCACGTGTCAAGTAGTAATGCAGTTCAAGAGTAACGCGTATCGATCCCACAGGGAAAGTGTAATATTTATTTCCACAGAAAAATCACTAGTTCAGTAATTTAGCTAACCTAGCTTAGTGTTTATCAAAAGAAGGCTTTTAGTAATTTAGCTAACCTAGCTTAGTGTTTATCAAAAGAAGGCTTTTAAATCGTAAGGTCCTAACAAAATAGAGAACTTAGCAATTGAATGAAAAGCAGAAAACATAAGGTAGTTCGTGAGCTCCTTCAAGATAGATGAGGCTCATACCTCTGTGATATAGGGATCGTGGCGATCGTGATTTTTCCTAAATATTTTCCTACGTGATTGTTGTCAATTGAAGACAGTACTCATTATGCCTATGTCTAAGTCAAAAGAAGCCTAGAATCCATGAAGTTGAGGCTTCATCAATCCTAATGGCATTCCGCATGACTTTTCCAATCACCTGGGATGATTGCAAAATTCCACCGAAACATGTTTATCCTCTCAAAATTTTATGGTCGGTCCTTCGTTTCCACTACGTAATGGTTAGAGTTCGTACTTTAACGAAATATTTTAACTTCCTACTCGGTCAGACTATGAGTAAAATAAGTTCGAAGATTAATAAACAACCTAAGCAATGAAAGCACAAGAAAATGATTAACGGAAAAACATTACGAAAATCCACGATAAATCCATTACTCTCTACATCACACGAAGAAAAACTTATCCACTCATTACAGAGAAAATCATAATGAAACACACCATATGAAAATCCATTGCAAACAACATACATAAGAAAAACTTACAAGAAATTGTTTCCTCTGCAAAGTCAGCACATTTCCATCTCATACAAACTCTCTCACAACTCACAAAGAAAAAACTCTCTTAAAGGTTTCCACCCAAGGAAGACAACCCTCAAAAGATCCCTCAAAATCTCTCTCAAACTCTATTCTTTCGGCCTCCAAGTCTTCTCTGATCTAGAACACCCTCCAAGAAGCCCTAAGATTTGATTTTATAGCAAGAATCACGGTTTAGGAAATCAAATTTCCTTCCTAAAGTGTTTCCCGCTCGTCGGTCTGTTCACGCCGCAAGACTGCTTGGGTCGGCGTGGTCACGCCTAATTGTGGCATGGTCACACCGCCTTTAAGCGTCCTCATGACGCTTTGAAGAACTTTTCCGCTAAATTTTCTCGCTCCAACTTATTCGTATTCAATTTTGCATCCAACACAACATGAACAAAAATCTTTCTCAAGCATAAATCTGTGATAAATAAACAAAATTAAGATGTAAAATATTAGAAAAATATCAGGAAAAATCACGTAAATTTGACGCATGTCAGCGACCTCCACATAAGAGGACTTTTTTCATTTGTTCTCTCCCTAAATCTGCCTAGACAGTTGTTCTCCTCACAAGGAGCAGTTCACGTTCTTCTATCACAAGTAGCTTCGCAAGGACCAATCTCACACAGGCATCGACTTGATTTGCCTCCCCATCACTGTCTCGATAATCTGATGCGCCATCGAGTAAAATCTCCTCATAGTCATGGAGAAACACCACCTCGCAGAAGGACTGCATCTCCTACTAAAGTACACTTCAAACTGTTAACTTGACCAAATACAACATAGCCTCACAATCTTCCTCCTCGAAAGGCATCTCCAGATCCAAGCTTACGCCTTCAAGCCATATTGTACCTAATAATTATTCTCATCTTGTCACGAACCATACACTGCATGGTCAAAATTTCCTTCAATCGTCACAGTCTGTCTTCTCATTCATTAGGGGTTGAGGAAAGGATGAACGTCTCAGAGTGAAATCTTGGATGCAAAAAAAGCATATTTCAACTCCGTGTCTGAAAAACTGACAACCAGATAGCTTGTGATGGTTAGTAAATTCTATAACCAAGAAGTCATAGAAAAATTCTTACTCCATAGGAGAGCAAAGAGATATGGTAGGTTGCACATGAAACTTACTCTTAGCACAAAAAATTCTTCGAAGTTATTTGAGATTGAGATCAGACTACAAGATCTACGACAAGAAGAATTGAGTGTTACTCAATATTTTAACACGTACGATGTTGGTCGTAATTGGACATGTATGAGGTTCTTGGAAATGTTGTGATGCTCTACCTTTTAGAAAGACTATTGAAAAAAAAAAGAACTACCGCATACATCCTTGGCCTTAATAAAGATCTAGATGAAATCAGCATCAAACTTATTCCTATCATTTGGGAGGTTTTGCGAAAGTTCAAAGGGAAGATAGCAGAAAAAATTTGATAATGACGGACAGCCACACCACATCATCTATTGAAGGATCAACTTTGTACACTCACAAAATCACTTAGATAATAAGCCCAGGAAATAACGATCATGGTACGACCATTGTAAGAAACATTGTAATTTGAAGGAAACATGTTGGAAATTACATGAAAATCTTACAAATTGGAAGCTATTTAATGGAGGATATGATAAGTATAACCGTGCAAAAGTTGTTGTCACAACCAGCAATAATGCAAAATGCAGCCCATTCAATAGGAAGCAAATTGAGGCGCTGCAAAAAAATATTCAGTCGGTGTTCCAGTTTTGTACAAGTACCACAATCCTCAGTCGAGCAACGTACGAGTCCATTAGCACACCAAGGTATCTTATCACATACTTTCATTGTCCAAAACAACAAACTAAAACCTTAGATAGTCGACTCAAGTCTCAAATTATGTAACGGGAGGCATCAATAATTTCAAAAATTAGAACCAATGTAGCTTTCACTGTACATTGCAAATAGTTGACGCTTTATTCTTACTGACAACAGAAACTTGATAAGTAAAATTCACAAAGATTCTTCACCTCTACTTTGTTCTATAGCTTCCAAAATTAGCTCATAATCTACTCCCAATTAGCAAACTTACTCGTGACTTAATAAAAAGTGACTAAATTTTATTTCAGTTTTTATGATTTTCAGGTAGTGAATTTGGAGAAGGGATTGACAATACTAAGATGCATGGTGGCCTATATTTGCTCAAAAAAGATAATTTTATACAGACAAATTAACTTGTGAAGCTATACTATGATTCTAGTTCAAATCTGTCAATCAAGTTTCCAATTCTAAGAATGCTTCAATTGAAATTCAAGCCATATTAAATCATTATCGCATTGGCCATCCAAATGAAAAGATGTTCTCACATTTATTTATCAATAAAAATTTCAATATATCAGTGTGGCACTTATCAACTTGCAAAACATTCTAAACATGCATACTACAATACAAGTCTTCAAATCATTTTTCTATAATTCACAATGATATATATGAACCCTCACTAGTAAAAAAAATAAATGAGACGATAGTTTGTATCATTCATAGATGATCACACAAGAACAACATGAAAATTCTTATGAAAGAAAAATAGGAAAGTCAACATATTTCAATCATTTCATTCCATGATCTTCCTTAATTCCAAAGCAAAATTTAAATTCTTAAAAAAGATTATGTTAAGAAATATTTTACTTTCATTCTTAGTATTCATTTTCAAAGCATGGAATCATTCATATAAATTTATAAGGACATTCCTCAACAAAAGGGAGGGAAGAATAAATGTTTATTTGAGATGGCTCGTGTCATTATGTTTTTTAATTAGGTGTCTATAAACTTTTTTTAAAGAAGTCATACTCACAACCACATATCTCATCAATAGCATGTCTGGAGTCCCTAAAATTCAAATTCCTCATAAAGTCCTGGAATCCAATTCACACCGCACCAAACTTGATTTCAAATCTCATTCCTTGGTTATTACTCCAATCAAAAAGGATACAAATGCTACTCTCCAAGCAATAAAAAAATATACAACTCCATGGAAATTATCTTCTTTTAGAATCAATCTTATTTTCCCAAATTTGAAATTCAAGAGGAAAACTCATAAGAAATGTAGAGATATTCAAAACCAGATTGATAACCAAGGGCTTCACATAGTCATATGGGATTGACTTCCATGAATTTTTGTGTTTGTTGTCAAGCTTAATATTGGTCGGGATCTTCTCTCTTGCAGTAAATCAAAATTGACCTTTATATCAACTTGATGTCAAAAATATCTTCTTGGATGGGAACCTTGATGACGAAGCCTACAAGACTATACATTTGGGCTTAAGAAAATGGATCAAACAACAGACAAATTTGTAATTTAAAGAGATCCTTATATGGCTTAAAGCAATCTCCTTGTACTTGATTTGATAGACTTGATAAAACTATGATTACATATGGATATCATCAGTGTCAAGTTGATCATAAAATATTTGTTAAATCTAATCCTGAAGGCAAATTTGTTATTCTCATAGCATATGTAGATGATAGTATCTTGACAGGTGCTGGAAAAATTAAAGATGCTTGTAATATAATTTGGGATCAAGGGACTCTCTGATACTTTCTGAGATGGAGGTGGCCTGTTTTAAGTAGGGAATAGTCATATCTCAAAGAAAGTAGATATTAAACATGTTAAGTGAAACTAGTGTGCTTGGGTAACACACCCATGAATCCCAAGAAAAAATTGAACATAAGTAAAGAAATTAGTCAAGTTAACAAAGGATGATATCAAAAAACTTGTGGGTAAACTAATTTACCTATTACACAGAAGACCTTATATTGCATAATGAATCAACGTAGTAAGCTAGCACATGAATAATCCAAATGAATATCATTTAGAATCGGTGAATAGAATTTTGAGATAATTGAATATAACTCCTGAATATGATGTGGAACTGATAAAAAATCAACCATTATGTATTGTTCAAACGTCTAGTGCAATCTCATCACTTTGAGAAACAAAAAGCAAATTGTTACCTCTGGAAGTAGTGCAGAATCTAAATACCGTGATCTTGCAATAGAAATATGTGAGAGAATCTAGTTTCAAAAGCTATTAAAAGAAATAAGGATAAAAAAAATGACACAATTAAGATGTTTATGACATAGACAAGCAGCTATTAGTATAGTCAAAAACCTTATGCACCATGAAAGAAGAAAGCACTTCAAACTTGACCAATACTTCATCTAAAAAAAGATTAACAATGAAATTGTTCAGCTAAGTTGTGTTCCAACAAGAACTGAAGATTAAGAAAAATAACACAATTAAGATGCTTAGTAACATAGTTAAACAACTATTAGTATAACCAAAAATCATGTGCACCATCAAAGAACAAAACACTTCAAGATTGACCAATACTTTACCTCAAAAAAGGTTAACAACAGAATTGTTCAACTAAGTTGTTCCAACAAGACCTTAGATTATTGATATTCTCATCAAAACACTATGGAGGGTCAGCCATAATAAATTGAATTTCAAGCTTATTTTGTGCAATATATACAACTCAGCTTGAGGGAGAGTGTAGGAAGTAATCAAGTCATGTGCACGATTAAAAAGAAATTTATTTCCTTTACTCATAATAAATATCAATATATGTTTTATTTTCCTTATTAGAAATTTCATATTTTCCTATTTTGGTGGAATTCCTAGTATAAAGGAGTCTTATTTACTATTTTGTGGATTGGTAGGCGGCATAGACCAGCCACTCTATTATATAGTACGGTGTAATTCATTATTTTAGTGCAATAATTTTTTTCTCAAATTTCTTCAAGATGACAGCTAGAGCTATAAACGAGCTAAGTGTGAGCGAACTCAGGCTTGGCTCATGTTCGGTTCATGTTCGACTCGTTTAAAATTGCTCGTATTCGAAATCAGCTCGTGTTCGAAATTGGCTAACAAACAGCGTGTTCGTGTTCGGCTCAATTTAAATATTCTTGTTTGAGTTTGGCTCATGTTCAGCTCAAAATTGGCTTATTAAAATTAATAAAAAAAAATAGATGTAGGATGTTGGATTCGAACCTGCACCAAAAAGTCGACTAAGCGTAAAATACAAAGAAATCCTTGGAAGGAATATTAGAGGGTTATACAAAGTGTCTGCCCAAAAGATGACGGTGAATATCAGATTAGGGGTTTTGATCATTCAAGTAAAGTATTTATAATTCATAAATTGTACTACTAAAAACAAAATATAAAAAGCCAGGTCAAATTTAGTATCCATGCTTGGATAGAAACTATAATTTCTACTTTTAAAATAGAAAAGATATTACTGATGTTGTTTCAGTTACAAATATTTGTATTCAGAAAGAATAGAAGCCGAAGATTAGCATGTCTTTCAAATTTTGATTAGGATGACAATATTCACCTTTTTAAAGAGTTTGAAAGCTGAGATATTCGTATTATTACAGCAGGTAACTTTAATATCGTTGTTAGTGCTAAAAATTCAAATAAAGTTGCCATGCTTTAGAAGGAAAGAAATAACAAGCTAATTGCCATGAAAAACTACATTAAAGTGTGCTCACGTAAAAGCAAATAATTCACAATTTTTATAAACAAGGCATGTGATGCTTTATTATTATCAAAACCTTTTAAAAATCATTTTTATTTTTATCCTCGAGTCATGTGCAGATCGCAGCAGAAAGTACGACTAAGTACGCATGCTGAATACCATTTCCATTGCCCAGTGAATTAAGCACCAATCAAATTTTTAATATAAACATAACGATGCAATACACTTCGATACATTAAGATCCTGCAAAAAAGGTTGGGTCAAAAATTAGCAAACCTCATTATCAAATATAGCTTTGAATAAGAGCATGTTATATCAGTGCGCCAAATAATAAGCATCAACAATAACCAAGACAGGAAACCTTTGGGCAAATGTAATGTTTGCAAGGCAACATTGTAAACAACATTTAAGACGAGAAAAATTTACATACCTCATTTTCAGATATAGCTCCTGAAGGGATAGGTCGATAAGGCTCGTTGATAGCATCAATTTCACGATCGTACCAATCATTTAGTGTCTAAAGGGGTGGAGAGGATCAGTATGAAGATAGAATGAAAGAAAAAACTAACCAAATAAAAAATATTGGACATTTTGCAGTTGATCCAAAGGTTGTTCCGGATTTAGTAATTCGAATCATAGTTTTAGTCCTTATTTTCTGAACCAAACCATCACATGTACGGAAAAAAAGGAAACAGAGGAAAAAAACAGGAGAAATTTACAGACATACAGCACAATTCTTATGTAATTACATCTCTAACACCTAAAGTTTGATATTTACATTTATAAGACTCTGGTGTTATAAGCATATACATGAAAGGTGTATTTCACTTTCAAAAGTTAGTAATAGTAATATTTCTGATGATATGTTAAAATATTTTTGTATACATGTAAATATCAAAACTTAGGTGTTAAATATGTACATATATAAGGATTGTCTGGCATCTATGTAAATACCCAAAAAAACAAATAGGGTGCTACCAAAATTTTTGTCAGCCCGCCCAAAAAAGTTTTGTAGGCACCAACCGAAAGCTCTTGGCTATTGACATAAACATTGGGTGAATGCCTTGTACCCTTTGCTAGTCAAAAGGAGACGGCCAAAATGGTGAAATTCTTGTGGTGTTTGATCAGTATTAGTGCATGGCACATGCATGTGCATGTAATGGCATGAACACGTGACAACTGGTGGATGCATAAGACACAACACTTCACGTGTTAATGAGTATAAGCTAGAAAAATATGAAGTTAAATCCACAAGCTCAGACATCACACACACATGGCGCAATTGCAAGGACGTGCACGTGCATGCAACTGCCAAGAAATGTGTGTAGCATGCATGTTTTTGTCGAGATGAGTGATATTGCAAAGGAACGTGCAATTCACAAGAGATTTGTGAAGGTGTGTACGTGTAGTTTCCAAGGGATATCCGCAAAAATGTGAGCAAGTTTAAATGTGAGATGTGCGTGGTTGTAGAGACATGTGCTTTACTGCCAGGGCATGCATGGGTGAAGAGTTGTGACGGGTCTCTCCAATATCTAAAAACGTGAATGAGTGTATGCATACACTTGACCGACATATGCGCCACATGTAAAGCGGACAAAGAGACACAGAGTTGTGCATGTAGTTTAGAATTGTAGAAATGACGTGCACATTGTGGGTGGATATGTGTATAGTCGAAAAATTGGTGAGAACAATTTTTGGAAATTTGTGCCAATTTATGTGAAGCAAAGGGATTTCTAGAGAGCAAGCAAAAGGAAGTAACAAGGTGTCGCCATTTCCTCCGACTGATGAGGTGCTTTGGTTGGATGCAATTAGGCGGTGGTTAAAGAGATGTGCGCTTTCCATCTATAAGGAAAAGGTTTTTGATGTTCCTACATGCTATGAGTGATGATAAATAATACATTTGTATTGGAGACATGTGTTACGAGCTCCCTGTAGTTCTTCGTTAAAAAAGGTTTGAGGACTTTTTTTCCTGTAAAGTTTGGGTGTTTTCTTTGTCCCTGATGTACACGATGGTTCTAAATTGTGGGAAACCTAAAACCTAAAGAAGGGCAAGGATTGCCTAGCAGGTGAGTTGACTAGGGTGGAAGCAGGATCGTGTCCCACATGCGGGAGTTCCCGTGTAACCATCAACTCAACTTCTTTGCTTGGACCGAACTAGTCTAGGTTTTCTCCTTTCCAATGAGTCGGTCGATCCTCTAGGGCCATTCCTAGTGTTCCTCTCATTATATATTTGCATTATTGATGTTTTATGTTCAGTTTTTTGTGTGTTTTGTGTTGGGACAGCCGTTAGCGTCTCTTCATCCCTTCGAAGGCCATATTCTAGAGTCCAGGTTGTGATTCAATTGTATCTTGGCCTCTAGGTGGTGATTATCGTCTATATCACACTCCTCATCCTCCTCAAGTCTCTCCCTGATACCAGAGGAGAAATACCCAAACCACAAAATTCAACTTTTATTAACAGGAAAAGAGGGTTATAACACACGCAAACAGTAAATAACATCACCAAAACACAAACGACACAAATGGACACCTCGAGAGTGTATCCCAAGGGTGGTGAGGTTGGTGGAAAGGTGGGGTAGCAGCTCGGAGCAACGAAACAACAGTTGGGACAGCTGGCTGCTAGGAAAAGTGGAGGGGAAAGAGCTGGACAACAAGTTGTTGCAGCAAAAACAGGGTCGGCAACGCAGGGTGAAGCGTTTGGAGATAGTTGGCGGCTAAGGGAAGTGCAGGATATGAAGTAAGGAAGATAAAATGGGAGATACAATCACCAACTCGGAGCAGGATATAGTCGGAGAACAAACACCTCATCGGATACAACCCTAGAACAGAGAAAATTATTCCACACAGAAAACCTGAAATCAACTCACAGCAAAAACTACCCTAACTCTCTGAAAATAGCAATATATAGACTCCCATTGATGAAGGAAATAAAAGAACGAAAGAAGGAAACTCCTACACAAAAGGAAGAGGTGGGGAGGTAAGAAAATCCAGAAATAGTCATTAAAATACTTCCATACGAAGAAACACAACTTGAAGGCGATCAAAGGCATTGGAAGCCACTCGCCTTGTAAGAATGCTCGCCCGAGCCGCTCGGCTTGGGAACGCCCTGGACCGGTCTCCAATTGGACAGTTCGGGATCAGTCCATTGCTCCCGCTCAAGCAGGAGCCTTCCCGCACCCGCGTACCATCCATTCGAGTTTCTTCGCACTTGTGTCGGTCTCCTAGGGGGGAGCTTCAACCCCATTCATCGAAGCTTTTGTCGACGCATGAACGGAGAGGGAGTTGTTGTAATCTTTCAAAGTGGATGGATCGTCAACTGTAGTCCTAGTAAGTCGAGCCAATAAGTATTGCGTTCCAAAGCACATTCTAGTAAAATAGGTATCCGTCCATCTTTGGCACGCCATTTGCTGGAACTGTAGAAAGACGAATGTTCTCAAGGCTCAGTTATCGACCCAATTAAGTTGTAAACCGCTTCTTCCACACATAGTTGATTGAGTGCATTTGATGAATTAGTATGTAAGGAGAAGTCAAATCTGGGGTTAAATTTGTGACAAGTTGCACCCCTCTCACTAGCTAAGGCGAGACATTTTTGGTGATAGGACCTGCCACCTAGATCCCATTAAAGAATTTTCTTCTCTGTCAAGCTTCTCGAGCCCACTACAAAGCTAAGGTTCATCTCTCCTATCTGTTCATCTGACAAGGGGTACCATACAGCATAGGAAATAACCTCTGAATAATTCCATGTGATATTTTAGACATTGCCCAAAATAACTTCTCTTACGACATGTTGACCTTCTTCCATATGGGTAGCTGGGGAGGGGTCTATAAATCTGAAATATCTGCATTTCTCTTATCTGTTGTGACTTTTTATGTGATGTCGGTTCCTCAAACTCATAACCCTTGTAGCATCTAAGGTTGGTTATGTTGATGTTCCTCTCAAAATCTGCAAAATGTTGGATCAAGGCACCATAATCTCAGGCTCTGTTGGGCTATCTATTACCTCAGAGTTACTATCTTCTAAAGCAGTGTATGTTATCTCAAATGGAATCTATATCTCGGTGTCAACTGGATTTGGTGGCGTCTCTTCCTCGTTGGCAGAAAAAAGAGAATCGTCTCTGAAGTCTGTATCTTCTTCCTGATCACCATTATCTTTAACTGGAAGTGGGTTCTTCTCGTTTATGTCATCACTGTTTTTAGTGTTTGTGGTATCTTTACCCAACTTTTCAAAGACGCCTTGCTCGGTGAAGTAGATCACTCCCTTGGTCGTGCATTCTACCTCAACATGTCCAAATCCATGGCACTTGCCACATTTTCTGACTGTGACTAACTTGCAGATTGGTTTCACTAGATAGTAGCAAAGGGGGTTGCTTGGTGTTGCGGTCCCTTAAAGTCGAACGCTAGAGTCTGCAACTTCTAGCAGTAATAAGTTCGTAGGAACTGGCGTTGTGTTTCCCGCTTCAACTTCATATCTTCCCGTTCCTCCCTTTGACCTTTCAGATCACAGTCGAGGGTAGTCTCCTATTGGATTTTATCTTCAATGTCTGTAATTCAACGCCGAACTAGGCAAACCTCTCACCGTATCTCCTCCCGGGTTGGCCCGAGCATGTATCTCATTAGTGACATGGCTAAGGTTTGGGGTTGGGAGGTGAAAGATGGTGCAAGAGACTAATTGAAGGTGTATAAAATTTGATTCAGGATTGCTAATTCTGAAAATCAGCAAAGAGAATTTAGGGTTTGGTTTTAGAATGGATGGTTCAGGATACGAAAGAAATTTTCCGATGGGGGGTAAAACGGGCGCTGGGAAACCCTAGGATATGACTAGGGTTGGGCTAGCTCTGAAACCAAATAATACCATAGATGAAATGCCCAAACCACAAAATTCAACTTTTATTAATGGGAAAAGAGGGTTACAACACACAAACTGGAAATAATATCACCAAAACACAAACAAACACCTCGAGAGTGTAACCCAAGGGCAGTGGAAGTTGGTGGGACGGTGGGGTAGCAGCTGGGAGCAACGAGACAGTAGTTGGGATGGTTGGCTGCTAGTAAATAAAAATGGAGGGGAAAGAGCTAGACAGCAAGTTACTGCAGTAGAAACGGGGTCGGCAGCGCAGGGGGAAGCGTTTGAAAACAGTCGGCGGCTAAGGGAGGTAGAGGAGACGGAGTAGGGAAGATAAAAGAGGAGATACAATCACCACCTTGGAGTGGGATATAATCGAAGCATCAACACCTCCTCAGATACAACCCTAGAATAGGGAAAACGATTCCACGCCAAAAATTTGAAATCAACTCACAGCAAAAACTACCCTAACTCTCTGAAAACAACAATATATAAACTCACATTGTGGAAGGAAAGGAAGAAACTAAAGAAAGAAACTTCCTACAAAAAAGGTAGAGGTGGGGAGGAAAGAAAATACAAAGAGCCATTAAAATACTTCCATACGAAGAAGAGGAACTGGAAGGCAAACAAAGGAGTGGGAGGCCGCCTGCCTCTTTAGGAGGCTCATCGGCCACTCAACTCTGGAACCCTCTGGAACAGTCTCAAGTTAGACCGGTTGGAACCTTCCCGCACCCACCTCCCGTCCACGCGGGGTTCTTCGCAACCGCGTCACTCCCGGAAACCCTCCATTGTTACAGCGGCCCCCGAACCGCACATTGTTGTTTTCCCAATAGTATTTCAATTACAACCACCTGTCATTGTTGAAACCACCCCGAAAAGCCGTCCTCTTGTTGTTCTGTAGTCCACCGCATCCCCCATTCTTGCCACCGACATTCCCGTCCTTGTGTCCGCCCAAACACAGTCGTTCCCGACTATTTTTTACTGTTCCAGCGTCCCATCCATCTGTTCCTCCCATTCCAGCTTCCTATCATTGCAACAACTCTTCCCTTTCGTTGTCATTGTCATCCTCCCCTGCAGCCGCAACCCAAGCCAACCCTTCTCAGTCATTTTCCCGCTGTCCAAACTCCTTTTCCTTGCTACCACCGCCCAGGATAGCAACAACACTTTTTGGTTCTGCGGCTTCACACCCCTCCTCACGGTTACCAACACAGCTTTGTTATCGCCACGACTTCTATCCCTTCACACCCTTTTTACTACTTTTCCAGAGGATCAAACCCTCGCCGATCATCACCGCCATCTTGAGATCCACAACCATAGCTTGATTTTGTTGTGTCGTATTTGTTGTTATTTCTATTTTCGTTTGTGAGATTGTTTTTCTCTGCTTTGAATTCAATAATAATATTTAATTTTCCTATTGTTGTTTGAGTTAACTCCAACATCATGAGTTTAACTAAATTAAGCAAATAAAAAAAAATTGATGAAACATAGGACATGGGACGCATGCCATCCTCCACAACTCCAATTATGTCTCCATTTAATAGCATAGCTTCTGTAAGAAACTATAGTAAAGGGTCGGAGAATGCACCACTATAGATGGCACCTTTTACTGGAATATGGTCGGTAAGCAAACATAATAAAATTAAGGGATTGCGCCTAGCAATTGACTTGACCAAAATACAACTAGGCAATGATGCAACATAAGTTATTGTAGTCTTTAATGAGTCAGAAGCCCTCAATTAATACCACATATAAGTGACAATTTTCAGGAAAATAATTTAGTTGGAAGAAGCAATAGATAAAAGTTGTGAGTTTTAAAAAATCTTGGATCAAATGAAAATATCAGGCAAACACTATGACCAACTGCAAACAGACTAAAGCAGTGTTTGGCTGCAACTTACATTTAAGTTAAAAAGGATTTATCAAATCAAGTAAATCCGATGAATCTTGATTTATCAAATCCAGTGTACGGCGAAGATGGAGCTTGTGAGCTACGGCCGCCTCGCAATCGGACTTAGTAAATTAGGATTTATGTCACAAAAAAGACGGAACGTGAGAACAAAAAGAAGAAAAGTGAAAATTCAATTTAATGGAGCATTGGATTTTATTTTCATATTTTGGGTGTTTAGCTAGATTTAAGTTAAATCCATGGCTAAAGTCCATTAATAGTATGTTACCAAATACCTCCTATAGAAGCATATTATCGTGATCGAAAGTAAGAAAAATGGTGCACAACTATCCCAAAAATTTCTTACCTGTGTATAACCTGTAAGAAATGGCCCAGACATAATCATGCAAACAATGGACTTGGCTACATCCTCAATATTCCAATTAAAATTTCCTGAAAAGAAACGACATAAGACCACAAAATGTAGTTACATTAAACTCCAAATTTTTTTTAGAAAAAGAAAAACTTTAAAGAACAAAATGCATCTGAATTAGTGGTGACAGTATATCTCAACTCATTCATACAATTCTTTAACAGAAATATACAATCAATAGATTGCAATCTGATTTCTAGATTCCAGGCTTCTTATTGAAAGATTATTACTCAACATTACCAAATCTCCTATCTCAGATAGCATGAATTTTTCATGAGCATTGGATAAATATGATTGGCAATATGTATAACACTTCTAATTATTGGAAGTATTATCCTATGTTAATTATATTCTAAGAGACAAATATGTAAGCAACAGTGACAGTAAAGCATATATGCACCTTCATATTTGACAAATATTATAAAGCAATTTGTACTTGAATGCATCATATCATGAGAATGCATCTGTTAACATCTATTATTGTAAGCATATTTATTATTGTAAGTTGCTGGAATGTCTAAACATGCTACTAATCTGGATTCTGGAATCCATGGATTATTTCCAAAGATAAAAACCAGTACCCATGGATTCATGACTAAGAAATCAGGATACCACATATTCATGCCAGAAAAAATCAAAATCATACGAATTCATGCTAAGAAAGAAAATCTAGAAGATAATTTAAAAGTATATATTTAATTTTATAGCCATATATGATTTTTTATTTCAACTATAGATCAGCCTATTTAGTATCTCGATTGCGAAGCCGTTGACAAAGAAACTGAAGAATGATAACTTTTAGTGAGCGAAAAGAAACCCAAACGTTTGAGAAGTTAAATATAGTCATGACGAGTGTACGATTGTTGGCATCATGTGATTTCAGCCAATCTTTCATTATAAAGATGGATGTGTTAGGCTATAATTTAGGTGCACTCCTCATTCAGTATCAACGATTCATCACTTATTTCACTCAAATGTTGATTGCAAAAGCCTAACTTAAATTATTTTATGAATGGAAGCCATACAACTTAATCCAACAGCATTTTTTTTTTCCATCTTGAGAATAATTTGTATTTTTGGGAGTGAGATAATGTTAAACTGGCACCAAAGAGTAATTTAGACTTTTATTAATTTTTTTTAGAAAAAGTCTGAGCGCAAATATATTAATACAAAAAAGATACAGAAATGTTGTATGAGAGAACCTAAAAGAAAGTCCAACATACAATACAACACATACAATACCCAGATAAAGGAAAGAAACAAAAAAGATTGAAAACCAAAAGGCCACAAAATGGCACAAAAGTGTTAGGGACGTCCCACTTTAGTCCTCCTGCCTCTAGTTCTCGGAAGTGAGTCGGCTAACAAATTGGTAAGGTGTGTACCATTGCTCGTAGTAACCAAAGTATCTTCCATCAGATTCATGAGCTCAAGTAGATCTTCATTCTTCTTCTTCCTCCTCTATGTGTAGACTTGTCATTCCTCATCTGAGTCCGATGATTGACTCATCTGATCAGTAAATTCCAAAGGTGGTTGGATAGGTGTAGGTCGTTGCACGTCTTGATCCTCATGAGCCTGAGTAATATTAACATCTTTCTGAACTTGATGAGGCGGTTGTGAAGCAGTAGAAGTATTTCCACCAGTATTATCAGTGATAGGTTCTAGGACAGGCGAGGTCTGAAGAAACTCCCACTCCCCACGATAGGAGGTTCCAAAGACTACGGAGCTACAACTGGGGATTGAATGGTTGTCATATTGTCTGTATGATCAGGAGAAGATGAAATCATAGTCTCTAGCGGAGCAGTTTGCTTTTTTGGTCTGAGTTGTGGGTGTAAATGGTGACATTGAGAACTGGAGTGTCCGAACATACGACAGTTCGAACAATACAACAGAAAATGTTCAATATCTACCTTCTGTCAATATCCATGGTGTTGTGTGCCCAACCAAATTTCCTCAGAAGCGGATGAAGTGATGTCTCTTTCAACAAGTACTGTGGCTTCAGAAGGACGGGATAAATTAAAAGTAGGAATGTCCGTCTTGAGTGGTTTCTCATAAACTGAGGCAATAAAATACAATACTTTTTGAGAAAAATAATAAAATTTCAGACCAGGGAGACGAATCCAAACTGAAATGATTGACGGATCCGTCTGTGGGTCAAAATCCACAAACCATTTCAGAATCTTCATTACTCTGTTATCAATCCATATTATCCCTCTAGCAAATAAGCGAATGTAATCTTCTTCGTTGCTAATTTAAATAAAAAAGTGTATCTCATCTAATAATCCAATTTTTCATTCTCCAACAAGATGCATAAGTTCAAATTCTTTGCGAATGAGCTCCATTTTGAGATGACCATATAGGAATTTCCCAACCAAATTCAGACGATGGGAGTAAGCAAGTTGAATACATTCAGCTTCTGTAAAAAAGATGGTAGGCTTCCCATTCTTCCTACCGGGTTTCTTGATGTCCTCCGCCCACTCAAACGAATGAGGGAAAGATGATGATTTTGGTGTGTCTGAAGCGTGGACACCGGTAATGACAGCTGCATATGATTTGTCTGAAGTCATCCTCAAGGATAGGTGCGACGTTTAGAGAAGAAAGCAAACAGAGGAAAAAAAAGCGTTCAAATAGCCGAACGACGCGGTGAGACCGAGCGCCAATCGCGATCGTGAGCACACAAAGTTGAGTCGTACGCGAGCGACGAGACGGGCCGCAGAGGAGCAGAATCTAGCGCAGAACAGGAGACGAGCCTCATCTCAAAGGAACAGGGGAGACGAAGAGCGCGAAGACGCCGAGAGGAAACACGCGAGGGAGAGGGAGGGGGAGAGAGAGAGAGAGAGAGAGAGAGAGCGAAGCCATAAACTGTTGCTAGGGTTCGCCGTCGAGCGAAACCCTAGCAGAGACGAGCGAGGACGACGCCATCAATCCACAAGACGCTTGTCCTCAAGATAGAAAAGATAAAACGATTGTGGATCAAGTTGTAATGCTCCTGCGTGACAACATAATCTGATAATATTTTCTATTTAACCAGAAATTCATTGTCCCTCATGAGTTCAAAATACAATCTTGTGCTCATCTTTCAGCTGCATCCGAATCTGATAGAATTCCAACTTCAAGTCAATCTTTGAGAATACCAAAGCCCCAAACAACACGTCCAGCACCCATTCGTTAACAAGATGGGAAATTGGTCAAGTATTGATTCCTCATGCACTGCCAGAAATTACTATTGCTTTGTATAACTAGAACTTATTATGCTTGTCTTGAAGATAGATCGCCTACCTCTCAAATTATAGGTGCTTATTTTTATGTATTCGGGTTGTGTTGTTTTGTGTTATTGAAGAAAAATATTTGTTTGTCCTAATTTCTATGGAAATTCATCTATGTTTCTATCAAATACTTAATAGGAGCCAGAGGAATTTTCCACAGAAATTAGGGCAAACAAAATTATTTTATTAAGATAACACCAAAAAATACAATCAAATACATAAAAATAAGCACCTATAATTCGAGATGTAGACAATCTCTCCTAAATCCTAACACTAAATCTATAATTAGAGAGATAGCCTATCTCTCTCAAACCCTAACCTTAAAACTCTAGACAACAATCACATATGCATAACCCTAACAATAATAAGTACTACCTATACCAAACAATGATAACTAATAAAACATTAAATTGTCCTTGGACGTAAATCTAGCATTACTCTCCTCCCAAAAAGACACTTGTCCTCAAGATAGAAAACATAAAACGGTTATGGATCAAGTTGTAATGCTCCCGCGTGACAACATAATCTGATAATATTTTCTATTTAACCAGAAATTCATTGTCCCTCATGAGTTCAAAATACAATCTTGTGCTCATCTTTCAGCTGCATCCGAATCTGATAGAATTCCAATTTCAAGTCAATCTTGGAGAATACCAAAGCCCCAAACAACACGTTCAGCGTCCATTCGTTAACAAGATAGGAAATTGGTCAAGTATTGATTCCTCATTCACTGCCCGATAATCCACACAAAAATGCTAACTCTCATCCTTCTTCTTCCCAAGCAAGACTATGCTAGAGCAGGGGCTCATACTAAGTTGTATGATCCCAACCTGGCGAACTCCAACATCTCTCGGATAAATCTCTCGATCTCGTCCTTTTATACTTGACCATAAGTGTATGGGCTCACATTGATGAGAGAAACCCCTAATCTCAAAACTATAGCATTCTTGTGTTCCCTCTAAGGCGGTAATCTGTATGGCAGCTGAAAACTTATACCAATTGTTTGAGAAGTTGTTGGATCAGTGTCGGAATCTCTACTAACTCCATATCAGTGTTTCTTCCCTTCTTCCATAAATCTAGCACAACCAATAATCAACTCATATGTCTCCATATGCTCCTGAAACGCCTTTCGCCTTGAAGGGTACCACAGCATGACACGGTTGAATGTATCCCTCCGACAAGGTCTTACCCAACTTGGTTCCCCGTTTCAGGTTGAAATCCTTCGAATCAAATTACTCCGACCACGAATCGCACGATGTCCTGTTCTGCCTATTGTCACTTGTTCCAAACCTCTAGTATCACCCAATATTGGAGAATAAGGTCATGGATGCACTATCAAGGAAGGTGGAGGCACCCCAACTAACAGCTTTATAGTACCCATGATCTTAAATTTGGAAGCCTTGAGACAGAAGAGTGAACAGGATGAGAGCTTGAGAAAGTTCAAGGCAAAGTTGCTACAAGATTCGGATAGTCATCCAGGATATGCATTGAGAGGACAACAACTGCTATACCAGGGACAATTTGTGATAACGAGAGCATAGAGGTATATACCCAAAGAGTTGTAGGAGTTTTGCAATGGTGCAATTGGGGGGCACTCGGAGGAATAGAAGAAATACAATCGAATGTCGGCAGAGCAATATTATGTGGGGATGTGTAGAGATGCATAGGACATGGTGGCAAGATATGATGTGTGCCAACAACACGTGTATTATGGCACCAGGAGAGTTAGTGCAACCCTTAGCTTTACCTAAGAAGGTCTAGAATGAGGTGACAATGAATTTTATGAATAGTTTTCCATGAACATAAGGATTTGTTGTGATAAAGGTGGTAGTGGATCATCGAGTAAGTATGCCCACTTCTTTCCAAAGTGATACCCTTACACTGTTGTCTTAGTCACTACTCTGTATATACGAAAAATAATTTGTTTGCATGGTGTTCCAAAATCTATTGCATTAGATAGGGATAAGGAATTCCTCAGACATTTCTGGAATAAACTGTTCAGATTACAATGGACAATCCTAAAAATAAGTACAACATATCATCCTTAGCATATGACAATACAGAGGTAGTCAACGGAAATATGGAGACATGCCTGTAGTTTTTTATGTCATATACGCCAAAATTTTGGATAAGATGGATTGTTTGGGTTGAGTGTTGGTACAACACTTCATACCCTATTGCTACACAGTTCACTCCTTTCATGATTTTGTATGGGCAAGGTCCACCTCACCTAATAAAATATAGGAAAAAACTACAATTTCCAGTGTAGACCATTACTTGAAGGAAAGGGGTGGGATATTGGTAGAGCTCAAGGGACATCAACTGAGAGACCAACAATCATGAAAAGGAAGGCTAACGGACATAGGAGTGAGGTACAATTTGAGTCGAGGACATGATTTATATGAAGTTGAAATATTACCAACACAAGACAGGCTAGGAAGAGGAGCGAGAAGCTTTCCCTACAATATATTGAATCCTATGAGATTGTGGAACGCATTAGGGCAGTAGCATACCATCTATTTATCACCATCATCATCATTGCATCTAATATTTCATGTAGCTGTCGACACCAAAAAAGTTTGGGGGTTGCCCGTAAGAAGCTGTTGGTCGCTGGAAGTGAAGTCTCGTCGCCCGCTTCAGAAGGATGTCTTAAATTTTATATATATATATATATATATATATATATATANCCCAGTTTAAATGAAAGAGCGATTTACCTCAAATCTTGTATCTATCCCGAGGGATAAACACAAGACTTGAGAATGAGGCTCGATCAAATAAACTAAAAAATATATGACATACGTTTGGTCTGCGAAACCGTTTTATTTGCCGACAAGTTCCCCTATTTAATATAAAGAATTAAGGTTTTTTTAGATTGGGTTCGGAAAAGCTTCCTGTAAGGGCAAGCCCCTATAGTTAATTACATCTTAAATGACCGAAGTCACCTAAGAAAACTCTCGATAAAAATCAGGGAATAATGTCTTCAAAGAGGTCAAAAGGATAGGACTTTNGGGAATACTATCTACAAAAAATCAAAAGGATAGGACTTTTCAACGAAATCGGACGAAGATGTGTGAAAGGGGAAATGCTCGAACCTGGAACAATGTTGAGAAATCCAAATGAAGAGAAACTAGGGGAGGCCACAGATTCAGAAGAGAACCTCAGTGACTTCCCAGTCTATCATATGATTTGGCTCTAGTTTTGAGAAGAAATTATTAAAATGTTTCATCATATCAATTTTATTTAATTATGGCTTATATTTGCGTGACATGACCACACAAATCGTCTGGAAGATATGAGGGTTTACGTCGTATCGGACGACAACCTCGAAACCTAGAACGAGTTAGGGCTAATCGTATGGCAGAGCTATACGAATGCCTAAAGAAAAAGGTGGAGGATTTATATTGCGCTAGGCAAACAAATACAGCAGTTATACGAATGCCTAAAGAAATGGAGGATTTATGTTGCGCTAGGCAAACAACCTCGAAGTCTTATGGATCGTTATTTAATTTCTAGAAAAAGGAATGGTTTTGCTGGGGAAGACATGTTCTGCTGTTGAAGATGGTCGTGTTGCCCACCGCGCTAGCTCCAAGCTCACCGACATGACGAGTTTAAGTTTTCTAGGGTGTTCAGTTATGGTGTTAAATCAAACGGCCCTATGGTTGTAGTCCTCTAAACATCCTATATAAAAAAGGAAATATGCTTAAAGCTATATAATATGAAATGATAAATGCAGAAACAAACAGTAGAATGCATGTGGAACAGTAGCTGGTAGAAACAGGAACAGTATAACATGCTATACAGGAAGAACAGTAGCAAGTAGAAACACGAATAATATGACATGTTATATAGTACAGTAGCGGGTAGGAACAGAAATAGGATAACATGTTGTACAGGAAGAACAGTAGCAAGTAGAAACATGAATAATATGAAATGCTATACAGTACAGTAACATGTAGGAACAGAAAAATAAAGTGCTGAAAAATGTAAAGCAAACTTGTAAGCCCGTGAGATCTGATGTTCCTTAGGTATAGCAAGCCTAAATGCATCTCAAAAGCGAAGTCCGGAAGAAAAAAAAAAACGTCGTCCAAGAAATCCGAGGAAGAGCAGAAAACTTGAGAAAATCAACGAGAAGAGACTCAAGTAAAAGAAAATCCTCAAAATCCCGGAGAAATCCCGAAAGAAAGGAAAAGTAACACGAGTGTCCTGTCCCAAAGTTTCGATAAAACAAAACAACAAAAAGTTTGGATTAGGGGGACCGCAAGCGCTCGTATGGGACTAGGCTCAGCTGTATATTTATTCTCGAGGGTCCACGAAAGCTACTCGGTCTCTCGAATGTAAAGAACCTGTCACTCATCTAGAAGGGTGTCTTGAATCTCACTCAGAGGGCTATTTCCCAGCCTAAACAAGTATTCGTCAGGTGGACAACCAGCTTTAAAGTACGTTTTATGTTTTAAACATGCACGCAAATTTTAATCATGCAAAGAAAAGTTATCAATTTCGTTTTGTAGAAAAGTATGTTTTTTCTTAAAAAATGGTTTATCAAAACCTATATATATATAGAAATTTTTGTTGTCCAGGAGTCAATTGCACTGTCGAGCGTGGGACTGTCAATCATCTAAGGAGGTTCGAGTCAACTCCCGCTAGACTTATGTCGATGAAGGATACCATATCCTATTGTTCATCAAATGTCTGGATCTTGATGTTATAGAATATGACATCTTTCTGTTCTATCTTCGGTGTGTCTTTATCATTAACACCGTACGCCCCAAAATGACTACTCGTGACCTTGTTTGATGGTTTCACGTATAGCAAAAGGCTATACGTGGACACTTATGCATCGGACATAAGCATCACCGAACCAAGAAGCAGGGAAATAAAAGAACAAAAATGGGGTGAGAGAGAGGAGACACTGATCCATCGAACCAAGAAGCAAGGAAATAAAAGAAAAAAAATGGGGTGAGAGAGAGGAGACACTGATCCAGAACCAAGAAGCAAAAAAATAAAAGAACAAAAATGGGATGAGAGAGAGGAGACACTGATCCATCTAAAACAACGAAAACAAAAGGCTATACGTGGACACTTATGCATCGAACATAAGCATCGAAAACCGAACCAAGAAGCTGAACTAAAAGAACAAAAATGGGGTGAGAGAGAGGAGACACTGATCCATCTAAAACAACGAAACAAAAAAAAAAACAAAAAAAGGGTGAGAGAGAGGAGGGACTGATTCACCTAAAACATCGAAAAGAACGAAGGATGAATCAACCCTCAAAGCNGCTTCAAACTGTTGAAGGAAGACAGGTTCCACAAGGTTCAATTCTGGAGACCACTTTGCAAGAGTATTCCCTAGCTGGTTTTCATGATGAATATATGGAATATGATGCTCCTAGGGAGCTTCAAACTGTTGAAGGAAGACAGGTTCCACAAGGTTCAATTCTGGAGACCACTTTGCAAGAGTATTCCCTAGCTAGTTTTCATGATGAATATATGGAATATGATGCTCCTAGGGAAGAATGTGTTATAATCCCAGCAATTCAAAGAAGTGAGGAACATCCAGATGTAGAGCCATACATCCCGCAGTATGTTCAGCTTAAGAGATTGCAGATA
>JXCR01129721.1:106219-125459 GCA_002079205.1 Phalaenopsis hybrid cultivar
ATATTTTTGAAAGCATAATATCATTAATAGATCTACAAGAAAGAGTCAAACTCCACCACATGCTTGTTACTAGATCATGAGGATTACTTGCTATAGATCGACTATCATTATTAAGATGGTGGCTACATAGCCAAAATGAAGGGCAGTAGGCTTGATGTCATGCAAATCAAACCTCCAATTTGAACGGGAAAGGAGAAATCTAAGCAATAAGAAGAGAAATAACAAAACAAAGCTCATAACCAAAAAATAAAAGGAGACTAATGTTGTATGAGCTCGAGAGAAAGAGTTGCACATCATTGAGAGTGAGTATGGGATGTTGACTGAGATCATGGCCCAACTATAAAGCTTGCAGGCTCACATTCCAAAAAAGTCTTACACACTATGCCATCAATATGTTCATACATTTTTTTTCGATGAATAACAATCACATTTCCTATATTTTCTCTTTTCAAAAACTAACGGAAATTTTAGATGATTTTAGGGGCCTCATGACTCGAACATCTAAGCATATTGAATCTACTAAAATTGGGCATTTCTATAAGATAGACTTAATGATAATAAGTTTGATTTGTCAACAAGTATTGAATGAACCAAATTCAGAGATTATTTCACCTAATGTCTTTTTCCTTAATGAACTTGGCAAAGGATTGACCTGATTTGACTCCATCAAATAATTTAGCTAAGCTAGCAAACCATTTTTGAGAGGAGAATCTACAGGAATAGCACTTATAGTAAAACAATCTACCATGACTTGCCCTTTCATTACCTTCCAAAAAGCACCTAAGGTATCAAATTGTAAGAGTAAGTGAGCCCATTTGGTCAAGCAATTGATCAAAATCAGTCCTATTAGATTCTACTTTCTCCTTGAATCACACCCAAACCTTATTGATTCAAAGAAAAAGTGAAGAACAAAAAAAGAGATGTAGTAAAGAGAATAAACCAACTAAAAAATACTCGAGGAAATTAAGTGATAGAGTGAGAACCGAAAAAAATTAATTTATTGCCTCTTCCTAGGATATCCTATTTATAGCCAGGAATCTAGATTCTCAAGCGACACAGTTAAGAGTTTAGAATAAGCAATACATATAGAAAAAATATAACAAAAGATACAAGTCTTGTAGTTTTTATACAGACCCGAACTCAAACAATAAGTCAGTTAGCGGAGCAATTATAAGGTGTCTCAACAGTATGGGGGCAAGTAGCCTATAGTCATATGCAGAGCAATAATAGAGTGTTTGTACAGTATAGGGCAAATATTCTATAGCCATATGCGGCCAACCTGGTCGGTTGTTACATTGAGTACAGTGCAACTGGAAGTGAAGTTATCCTCTAACCTTTAGGAGATGTTTTTTACTAAACATTTATTTTCACCTTGTGCTAGTAGATTGACATCTTAAATTTGGTTGTGCAAGTTTTCTTGGATCCCAGCGGTGTGATTACATTGAACCAGATCTAACAAGCTTTTACTGGACCTAACTGTCAAATTTGTTTCCTAGCCACCTTTTTGGGCATGTCCGACCTATGAGGTATGTAGTTCTGGTCATCAGAAATGTTACCAGATAGATCTTTGATATTAGCGAGATTTGTAAGAATGCATATAGTAGCAATTTTTTTTTCAAAACAAAAATCAACATTAGACAATGTTTCTCAATAAAAATATAACCAACTTTTGCTCCTATCAACCTCTAACAGATGTGGTAAAAGGCATATTCCTTCTCTCATTGATTATGCTAAGACAATAATAATTTAAGGGATTCTTCTAAGGTTTTTGTGTATAGATAATGGCTTAACAGGAATTGCCATTGCAAGAGTTGGCAAACTCAGTAGGTATAATTTAATTTTGTCAAAATCCCCTTGGCATTCTTTATCTCGTTTTAAAGTAGAATTCCTCTTCATCAACCTTTTCAATGGTTACCATCCCTCTAATAAATATGATATAAGCTATTGGAGTAAGGAAGTTGTTCTTGCAATGAACAAAGTTAGCAAAGGCTTCTTAGGGAGAGCATCCTTACACTAGTCTGGATTATGGTAGGATCAATTATGATTCATAAAGGAGCATAACAAATATTATAAACTTTTCATAATATATCCCAAAAGCTCACTTAAGGGTGTTCATTTTAAGATTGTATTTTCTAATCCTTTCAAATGCAATCCACATATCACCAGGATACTCCATACAAATCTTGTTTTTAATAATGATATCAACAAAATAGCATCACACTTTCTGGTAAATCAAATCATCAACAATATTTGATAGACCTTTGGTATGTAGCCCTTAAATTTTTCAAGCTCACTAGTGTCTATAAAGATGTATCTGTTTCATCTTTTAAAGCCATTTAAATTTTATTATAGCCTGATGATTTATTCAAGAATGAGAACATGCTATCATCATCATCATTAGTATCATTATAAGTAGCCAAAGAAATTTAAATGACTTATAGTGCATCCTAATAAAACTCGTTTCTCAATTTTATGAAAATGAATTTGAAAATAGGAACACACATTTCAAGAACATGCATCCAGAGAACTAGCCTCAACTACAACTTCATTACTTCAAAACTATAAGATGGAATCCCCTCTTTCTCAGTCTCTTCCCTTCCCTGCAAATCCTCCTCTCATACACTAAAGTTTAATCCATCATCATTGATTGGCTGCAGCCCAAACACAAAAGCCATCAAACTTCATATAGCTTCTGCTGATTGAGATATTAAGCACCTCCCGCAATCTTTCTATATGTCCCTGCATCTCACTATCTATATAGCTATGCCCTTTCCTCATTCTTTCTTTATCCACAGTTTTGGATAAAAATAGAACCATGCTTAACTGATGCGATCACAAGCTTATTCAAGCACTAGTGAACGGAGCTTACAAATACAATGCAGCTCAAGACCTAATGGTACTGTAGTTAGCTCCAGCTCAACCCTTCTACACCCATAAAAATAACTAATTACAGTAGAGTAAGCTTAAAAATACAAAGTAAATGAAGTGCAATATAATCTTCTATTCAAGAAGAAAATTGTAGAACAACTAAGAGAAACATGATCGTCTAACTATATTGGTTGATAGTGGTGATTNAGATCTTTGATATTAGCGAGATTTGTAAGAATGCATATAGTAGCAATTTTTTTTTCAAAACAAAAATCAACATTAGACAATGTTTCTCAATAAAAATATAACCAACTTTTGCTCCTATCAACCTCTAACAGATGTGGTAAAAGGCATATTCCTTCTCTCATTGATTATGCTAAGACAATAATAATTTAAGGGATTCTTCTAAGGTTTTTGTGTATAGATAATGGCTTAACAGGAATTGCCATTGCAAGAGTTGGCAAACTCAGTAGGTATAATTTAATTTTGTCAAAATCCCCTTGGCATTCTTTATCTCGTTTTAAAGTAGAATTCCTCTTCATCAACCTTTTCAATGGTTACCATCCCTCTAATAAATATGATATAAGCTATTGGAGTAAGGAAGTTGTTCTTGCAATGAACAAAGTTAGCAAAGGCTTCTTAGGGAGAGCATCCTTACACTAGTCTGGATTATGGTAGGATCAATTATGATTCATAAAGGAGCATAACAAATATTATAAACTTTTCATAATATATCCCAAAAGCTCACTTAAGGGTGTTCATTTTAAGATTGTATTTTCTAATCCTTTCAAATGCAATCCACATATCACCAGGATACTCCATACAAATCTTGTTTTTAATAATGATATCAACAAAATAGCATCACACTTTCTGGTAAATCAAATCATCAACAATATTTGATAGACCTTTGGTATGTAGCCCTTAAATTTTTCAAGCTCACTAGTGTCTATAAAGATGTATCTGTTTCATCTTTTAAAGCCATTTAAATTTTATTATAGCCTGATGATTTATTCAAGAATGAGAACATGCTATCATCATCATCATTAGTATCATTATAAGTAGCCAAAGAAATTTAAATGACTTATAGTGCATCCTAATAAAACTCGTTTCTCAATTTTATGAAAATGAATTTGAAAATAGGAACACACATTTCAAGAACATGCATCCAGAGAACTAGCCTCAACTACAACTTCATTACTTCAAAACTATAAGATGGAATCCCCTCTTTCTCAGTCTCTTCCCTTCCCTGCAAATCCTCCTCTCATACACTAAAGTTTAATCCATCATCATTGATTGGCTGCAGCCCAAACACAAAAGCCATCAAACTTCATATAGCTTCTGCTGATTGAGATATTAAGCACCTCCCGCAATCTTTCTATATGTCCCTGCATCTCACTATCTATATAGCTATGCCCTTTCCTCATTCTTTCTTTATCCACAGTTTTGGATAAAAATAGAACCATGCTTAACTGATGCGATCACAAGCTTATTCAAGCACTAGTGAACGGAGCTTACAAATACAATGCAGCTCAAGACCTAATGGTACTGTAGTTAGCTCCAGCTCAACCCTTCTACACCCATAAAAATAACTAATTACAGTAGAGTAAGCTTAAAAATACAAAGTAAATGAAGTGCAATATAATCTTCTATTCAAGAAGAAAATTGTAGAACAACTAAGAGAAACATGATCGTCTAACTATATTGGTTGATAGTGGTGATTGTTCCAGCAGTTAACAACAGTGGTGCTATTAATCATAGAAATGTTGGTAGTGACAGTGTTAGAAGGGCAGGTGGGGAATATAACTGTAGGTGGTGCTGGTGGAGATGTAATAGAAGTTGCAGTAATCACGGCACACAAGCGCTCAAGGTAAGGCTCACTAGTACCCTTGAATAATGACCTCTGTGGTAGCTGCTACATACTCGAAGTCTCAAATTGACAGCCATAATTCATGGTGAGAGCCACGTGCGTATAAAGGAAAATGTTCATCAGGAAAGAAATAACCGAGCTTTTAAGGAGATGTTTTTGAAAGATTAAAAAGCTAATGCTCTAGGTAAATTAACCTTGACTTCTATGCCTCGTTCCAATACACCAGCATGCAACCGACCAATAGCTATTTTCCCTTTGTGCTCATCATACTCAATATTCGTTACCTGCATTTCATTTGTAGACATTAGCTTCAACTTCAGCATAAGAAAAAGCAGTGGATAAATAAGAGGAGAGACAACTTCATTTAATCAACTATGCTGATGATGCCGGTAAAACAATCTCTGAAAAACAGCTTCATGTTATCAACTTCATTTTCTATAAAACTCCCGTAGTTCGCAAAAGGGTAATATTCTAAAACTTTGCATATAAAGACAATTTTTTTCCCTTTTTTAATAAGGGCAGTAGTACAGACGCTATATTGAAACCCTGACAGTAATACAGAATTATCTGGATTTTTCAGCTATGAAACGTGGTATTAGGTCATGCCAGACTTTCACAGCATTGATACTATCAAGCGTTGGCCTACCTATAATAAAACAATGACAGACAGGTGGACCTAGTTTAATGAAAGATTGATTCAAAATGTCTCAAATCCAACGCTCATCTCACCAAATGGATAGCTTCAATTGTCTTGTGATCTCAGGTTGGGTTCAACCTATTTTCCACAACAAATAGGAAGTTTAGAAGCATCTTATAATGCGACTGATGAAAAAATAAAAATAAGAAGCTGAACAGGGTACACCGTAATAGTTAATAAAAAGAACAATTAGGAAGTTAAAGAAAATATTTGTGATGTGGCTTATGAAAAAATAAAAATAAACAGCTGAATAATGTATATTATAATAGTTAACAAAAAGAGCATAAGAAAATATGGTAGGTAAATAAAAGCATGAAAATTTAGGATACCAAATAAATAGAAGGATGAAGTTTATTGAAATTGAATACATGGAAGAGAAACAAAAAAGCATTACTCACAAGCATCTGCAGTGCTCCATCCTTATTAATGGTAGGCGCTGGTATACATCTAAGAATAGCCTCAAAAAGTGGTCCAAGATCATCAGCTAAATTGTCCGGAGATAGTCCAGCCTTACCATTTATGCCGCTTGCATAAATCACTTGAAAGTCACACTGCAAACATCATTGATAAAATTTGAGAATAAAGATCAAATTCAGTTTTTTTATTACCATTTTCTGACAAAGAAAATATACATGGAGAGGGAAGAATCATTCACAAAACCTGTTCGTCTGTTGCATTTAATTCAATAAAAAGCTCAAATGTTGAGTTGATAACAAAGTCCGGACGTGCTGAAGGCCTATCAATTTTATTAAGCACCACCACAACTGAATGTCCATATTCCAAAGCTTTCTTCAAAACAAACCGTGTTTGTGGCATTGGCCCCTCTACAGAATCTACCTACACGGTACAATTCATAAATTAGCTTACAAGAACATCGTTTCAAAAAACCAGTTAAAGAAATGTAAATGAAATGGACCACCAAAACAACATTCCAAAGAGCCCAAATCTAAACTACAAGGAATCATTTTAACTAATGCTGTCTACGCCAACAGAAAAGCACATAGCTGCTAAGTTTAAATATATAAAGAATACTATTGTAGCAATTTTGGGTATTGCGCTTCCACTAGCAATTTTGGGTGTTGCGCCTAACAAAACAAAAATAAGTGATTCTATTGTTAACAAAAGTAAGTTGCAACACAAGAATCATTTCAAATTCAACATTTCACAGTCTAATCATTCAAGGAACACTAAATAATAACCTGGCGCCATCCACCTCGTGCTCCATTGAGTTGACACCGTGCCCGCCAAATAAATTGAATACTTATGCTAGGTGCAAGACTAAAGGAGCAATACAGTCGCGATTCAAGCTAACTAGGAAGCCAACGAATGGATCACAAATTCACAGTGTATAGGTTCCATCAAGCAGTGTGGCCCCATGACCAAACTCACGATACAATCGCGATTCGAGCTAGCTGGAAAGCTAGCACGGGTCGCGCCATAAAGGAGTTTCGTCGCCTTTGTGACCGAATATCGCAATACAGTCCCTGTTCGAGTAAGTGGGAAAGCCAACGACAGGATCTAAGCGTACAGTAGTTCCACCATAGTGGTTGATAACTGTCTTAGGAGTAATGGCAGTCGAGAAAGTGGATGCTTTGGAGAAGAAATTAGAGAAAGATGTGAGCCAAATCAGATATTGAATAGTGGAGCGTTTCTTATCCATTGATCAGTCGTTTTTGTCCATGAAGAGGGGATTCATGATTCTAGAAGCAATGATGAAAAAAATCACGAAGTTTCACACAAACTCATCGCCGCCTACTATGGAATCGAACTAAGGAATCGGGAGCGGAGTGGCATTTTGAAGCAATAGCGCTACATCTAAATTCCTCAAATGAGTGACGGCATGCAGAACAAGACAACTTAAGATTTGAGGCTGGAGAAGATCGGTTTGAAGAATTTCGATCTAGAACAGAGAACCATGGTAGATGGGACCCCGATCGAGGGCAGCATCCAACTATTCCTGTGCTTTTTGCTGCAGTAGCATTCCAGGTGAAAGGCAATTTAGGAGCCTATGGGGAAAGGCGACATGACTATGGGGCAAGCCAAACTTATGGAAAGAAGGAAATCAATATAAGTCGAGGAAGGGAATACAACCCCTGTTTTATGGGTGGAACGAAATTCAGTCAAGGAAATTGAGATGGAAACTCATGCAAGAGAAAGTTAAAGATGTCAATCATTGAAGGAGAGGATTCCTATGATTGAGTTTATTGCATGGAGAGATACTTTGTTATTAATAAGCTAATTGAGGAAAAGAATTTGATGACGACGGCTCTGTGTATGGAAAAAAAGGCTCTAGCGTGGTATCACGGAGAGAACAACATCAGCCAATCAGAACATGGAAAGAATTCAAAATCCGATTATTACAGAGTTTATACCCACACAAAAAGGGAATTTACACGAGTAGTTTATTGCATTGGTCTAGGAAGGGTCCATTATGAATTATAGGGAGCAATTTGAGATGTTATTTGGTCGCTTGAGAGGAATATCGAATTTCGTGTTGAAAGATAACTTTATGAAGGGGTTGAAGCCAGAGATTCGAGCAGCACTTCGTCTGTTGAGATACGAGGATTGAGGAAACTATGAAATTAGCATAGTTCATTAAAGATAACAAAACAATGGAATGGGCTAATAAGAGCAACACAAGTGAAATGTCATACCAAAATGCTACAACCATGATGATACCAAACACTCAAATAGGGGGGTTCTAGAGGGAGCTATATGGGATAAGAATAATGGGCCACGACCGAGGGTGACATTTAAATGTCTTATAGAGATAAAGGTTCAAGAGAAACCAGCCAAGGGATTATATTTTTGGTGTGACGAGAAGTTTGCCCCAGTATACCATTGCAAGGATCGGATCTTACAGGTTCTCACAGTGTTACGAGAAGAAGGCGGGGGATGAAGAAATAGAACTTGTGGTGGAGGAGGAGGAACACCCTCACTTCAATATGGCAAAAGTCCTATTGTACTTGTTGGCCGAACTACACTACGAAACTTTGGGGACAGATCCGAGAGTAAGACATAGTGGTGTTAGTAGATAGTGTGGTCTCTTGCAACTTCACTCAACTCAAGTAGTCGAGCAATTGTGGCTTGAGATGATTGACACGGGAAGTTTTGGAGTCATGATGGGTAGAGGACAGATGGAGAAGAGCAGCAGAGTATGTAAATGAGATTTTAACCCTGCAAGATATTCAGGTGAAGGAGAATTTTCTTCCCTTGGATTTAAGGAGCACTGATGTGATATTGAGTATGAAATAGTTGTAGTTATTACGAGAGACTAAGATGAAATAGAAACTCCTAACAATGAAGTTTCAGGAGAGAGATAGGCTGGTGGTGCTTCACAGCGGCCCTAGTTTGTGCAATACCTTAGTGACACTCAAGGACATGGTTAGGGCAATACAAGAAGAAGGGTTGGGACTCTTGATCAAGTTGCATAGCATCGAAGAAACATGTGATACAAAGTTGACAGAGATTCTGGCACCGATCCAAAAGGCCTAACAATAATTTGTACAAAGTTTATCAGTTGCTATGTGGATTGTCGACTCAAAGAGAATACGAGCATGCAATTACCTTGCGATCGGGGGTTTCTCCCATCAGTGAACGCCCATACTATTATCCCAAGGCATAGAAAAACGAAATCAAGATATGGATCAGATATATGTTGGAGGTTGGGATCATACATCTTAGTGCGAGCTCCTTCTCTAGCAAAGTCTTGCTAGTGAAGGAGAAATATGGGAGTTGACATTTCTATGTTGATTATGGAGCAGTGAATAAAGAAACAATACCAGCCAAATTTCCCATCCTAATGATCAATGAGCTACTGAACGAATTATGTGGGGATGTGATATTCTCCAAGATTGACTTAAAGTCAAAAGACTATCAAAATTGGATGCGGCCAACTAATGTGCACAATACTATATTTCGAACTCATGGGAGTCACTATGAATTTCTAGTTATGTCATTCGGGCTCACCAACGCACCTGCTACACTTCAATCAATGATAAACAAGTTGTTTTAGCTTGTCCTCCGGAAGTTTGTGTTGATATTTTTTTACGACATCCTATAGCGTACAACCGTTCCTTAGAAGACCGCATCAACATTTGAAAGTGTTAACAATACTCGAGGAGAACCAGCTTTACGCTAACGTAAAGTGTTTGTTTGCCCAAGCGAATGTGGAGTATTTAGGATATATGGTGTCGGTTATAAAGTTATCGAAGGTGGTGTCTATGTTGGATTGGGAACTACCTAACATCTTAAAGGGGTTGAGAGAATTTTTGGAACTTATAGAATACTACTGAAAATTTGTGAAGGGTTGCAAATGGATTGTGTGGTTATTGGCAGAGCAATTGAATAACATGTACTAGTGTTACCTGATTTCAACTCGCATCAATATATATACTAGTGTTAGCTGATTTCAACCAACCATTAATCGTAAAGACAGAAGCTTTGGGCTATGGGTCAGGCGCAATCCTCATGCAGTGTCATCGGCCCATCGCTTAATTCAATTAAATGTTGACGGTGATAGCCAGACTCATATCAGTTAATGAGTGGAAGATTACAGTAATTGTGCTTTCCATTCAGAAATGGAAAATTTATTTGTTGGGATGACGCTTTACAGTATGCATGGATCAGCGCAACCTTAATTTTTTGTTAGAACAACATATGGTGACTAAGGAACATGAGAGGTTGCTATCTAAGCTACTTGGATATGACTTTGAGATTCAGAATCGCCCGAGATTAGAGAATAAGGCCACTGATGCCTTATCACGAAAGAAAGAGGAACCTCAATTATTGACATTCTCAATTTCTTTGGTTTTAGATTGGGAGATCCTGAGGCAAGAAAAAGAGACATAAGATGAATTGAGCAAGATCCGATTGGCTTTAGTGAACGGTGAGAGAATCTATCCTGATTATTCACAAAAAGACCAACGTTTACTTTACTAAGGATATTATATATTACCTCGAAATTCAAGATAAAAATCAAAATTATTACAGGAGTTTCATTGCAGCACAGTCAAGGGGCGTGTCGGCCGTTTTTTTTTTTTAAATTCGTGATTATAAAAAGTGAATGATTTTGTGATTTTGAAAATTATTTACATATAAATATAACCTTTTTTTTTATTTTTAAAAGTAACATTTTAATTTTTAAAATAGGTGAGACCAAACGGGTCTCACATTTTAAATTGTTTAGATGATTTAATACAATACTACAAGTAATACACTTATCCCGAAGAATAAATATATCACCTGTAATAGAGATTCAATCATCTAGACTAAACAATTTGTGACATCTGTTTGGTCTGTGAAATTGTTTTATTTGCCGACAAGTTCCCCTACCTAATACGAGGATTAGATAAGGTTTATTTTATCTGAGTTTCTGGTTCCCTATAGAGGCAAACCCCTATAGTTAATTATATCTTAAATGACTGAGAGTCATTTAAGAAAACTCTCGATTAAAATCAGGTGGTTTTGCTTTCAAGATTTCAAAGTTTAGGTTTTACGAGTTGAACATGGGAAAATCAAATTGGAATGACTCAAAATAGGAACAATTATTTAAGGAATCCAAAGGGGAGAAAAGTAGGGGATATCACAGATCCAGGAGAAACCCCGGAGATGTCCCAACTATCCTATTGCTCGGTTTTATTTCTTTTGAAATGATTTAATTTGATATTTCAATCCTGCAAATTATTTATGATTTAGGACTTATGTTTACACAATATCGGACTGTGCAAATAGCCTAAAAAGATTGGAGGAATTATACCGTACCGCACGGTAACCTCGGAATCCTAAAACGTTAGAACTTATAATTGTACAACAGAGTTATACAAAAAGCCTAAAGAGTGATCCTATGGGTTGTTATTTAAACTAAAGAAGATGATATGTGATGTGAATGTGTTTTGTTGTTACAGATCCACCTTGAAGTTGTTCCTCGTCGTGCTACCCACGATATTCGCTCCAAGCTCCTTACCGTGACGAGTTTAAATTTTCTAGAGTGTCCAGTTACGATGTCAAATCAAACGACCATATGGTTGTAGTCCTCTAAATGTCTTATATAAAATAAGACATGTTTAAAGCTATATAATATAAAATGTGCAATACAGGACAAACAGTAGGATGCACGTAGAACAGTAGCAGGTAGAAACAAGAATAGTATAATATGTTGTACAGAAAGAACAGTAGCAAGTAAAAAAAATGAATAGTATATCATGTTGTATAAGAAGAACAGTAGCAGGTAAAAACAAGAATAGTATAACATGCTATACAGGAAGAATAGTAGCAGACAGAAACAGGAATAGTAAAACATGTTGTACAGAAATAACAGTAGCAGGTAGAAACAGGAAAAATATAACATGTTGTACAGAAAGAACAGTAGCAGGTATAAGCAGGAAAATAAAGCGCTGTAAAATGTAAAGCAAACTTGTACGCCCGTGAGATCCGTTGTTCCTTAAGTATAGCAAGTCTAAATGCATCACAAAAAGCGAAGTCTGAAAGAAACGTCGTCCAGGAAATCCGAAGAAGAGTGTAACAACTTGAGATGGAAAACTCAAGAAAATCAACGAGAAAATACTCAAGTAAAAGAAAAGAAAAAGAATCCACAAAAAATCTTGAAGAAATCCCGAAAGAAAGGAAAAGTAACACGAGTGCCCTGTCCCAAAGCTTCAATAAAACAAAAAAAAAGTTCTAGCGAGGGGGACCGCAAGCACTCGTATGGGGCTAGGCTCAGATATATATTTATACTCGAGGGTCCGCGAAGGCTACTCGGTCACCCGAATGTATAGAACCCGCCACTCGTCTAGAAGTGTGTCTTGAACCTCACTTAGGGGGCTATTTCCCAGCCTAAACAAGTATTCGTCACGTGGACAATCAACTTTAAAGTATGTTTTATGTTTTTAACATGCATACAAATTTTAAACATGCATAGAAGAGTTATCAATTTTTGTTTCGTAGAAAAGTATGTTTTTGCTTGAAAAGGGTTTGTCAAAACTTATATTTTTTTTAGAAATTTTCGTTGTCCACGAGTCGATTACATTGTCGGGAGTGGGACTGCCAACAACCTGAGGAGGTCGAGCCAACTCCCGCTAGACTTATGCCGGTGAAGGATACCATTATCCTATTTTTCATCAAATGCATGGATCTTGATGTTATAGGATAGGACATCTTTCTGCTCTATCTTCGGTGTGTCTTTATCATCACCACCTTACGCCCCAAAACGACTACTTGCGATCTTGCTTGATGGTTTCACGTATAGCAAAAGGCTATACGTGGACGCTTATGCATCGGACATAAGCATCAAAAAGAACGAACCAAGAAGCAAGGAAAGAAAAAAACAAAAATGGGGTGAGAGAGAGGAAATGATACCGCCTAAAACATGACGTAACGGAGGCGGATCATCCCTCAAAACCGACTCACTAAATATGACTCGCTAAATGTGACTTGAAAGCCACCAAACTGACTCACTAAATGCGACTCAAAGATCCACGAATCAACTCAAGAGGATATCATTTCCTCCAATTTATATAATTAGATCGACCTAAGAAGGATATCCTTTCCAAATCTTGTTTTGAACAGGTCGAAACAGACCCAAATCAATGTGACGATTACATACGTAGCCCCACAACACTTATGCATTTACATATTCAATCTCTAAACTTAAATAGTGCATTTACATCATCCAAATCTTTCACATTGGATAAAAAAAATGCCACCATCAGAGCCTCATAACTGCAACTCAAAAGAAGCCCAAAGAAAGCCAACTAAAATCCCAACTCAATTAAAATAACCCACACAACCTCAAATTTTATATAGGGTCAACCTCGTCAAAGCTTCAAAAAAAAATCTCATGAATAAAACGATCAAGTTCTTATTTCCAAAAAGTGAACTCCTCGAAATTTCCAAATTCTCACACAAGTATCACATGTAAACCTTTTCCAAAGCCCAAGGCGGCACCTCCAATTTTAATTAATTTTATATGTTTCGTATCATGAAATTGAAAGAGAACAAATTTCCAAATAGTCTTATAACTTCCAAAACAACAGCTAAAAAAAACTTTGCCAAAACATCGCCAAAAGATGCATTTAAAAGCCCTCAAAACTACAGTCATTTCAGCCCATAAAAACGGCATTTCGAAAAGCTCAAAACTAAACCCAATTCAGCCCACAAAACGCATTTTTAAAAGCTCTAAACTGAAACCAATTCAGCCCCTAAAAAATGTTTTTAAAATGTGTCAAATAGCTTGCCAAAATCAGACCATGCGCATAAGAATTGGGTGGTATGTGCGTACAAGAAGGCAAAAGTTATTAGATGCAAACATCATTGAAAGGATTAAATCCCATCAATTCAAATCTAACCTTCCTTTTGAGTTGAAACTCATGTTTTGGGTAGGGGCAGCAAAAGTCTCGCAATTATACCTCCAAAACCCCAAAATTAAATGAAATTTCATGAATAAGCTTCGAATAGAGGGGCAACAGGAGGGATAACATCAAACCCCCCAAAAACAGGCTCCAAAAGCCTCTGAGCATGCTCAACATGTATCTCAAACAGAGAAGCAATGACAAGGAGCGGAACTGAACCACCATATCAAGCTCCAAAAAAGCTTAAAACCAAAATTTTCATTCAACTTATGTTTCAAACATGGGAGGGCAGCAACATGGAGCAGAACCGAGCCACCAAAACAGAATCCAAAACCAAGCCACTACGAGGCCAAAATCGCAGCCCAAAATATAATTAAAACAAGTTAGAATTTGCAGCTACATTAAAAGCTTAGCACGAATGTTTCTACCTTGTTGCCCACCACAAGAACAAGTGTCAAAATCTTGCCTACAAGAAAAGAGAAATTTACATACAAACCATGCAATTCTTAAGTATTTAAATATGTAGCGCTTACATATATACCACCCAAATTTTTTGATAGTCCAAAAGAAATAACGCAATTGCAATGTGTAGTTAAGATGGTGCATATGCAAGAATTGAAATTCGGGTGTTAGTTGTGTAAATGCATAAGAATTCGAGTGGTATGTATGTAAATGTCATCCATGTGTAACAATCTTGCAAGGCTAGAAAAGCTAGCAGCAACTCAGACAAGTGGGAAATAATACACTTTTACATACTAGCTACGGAAATATAAAAAAAAAATCAGAAGTTATGTGAACAGTAATAAGCTTGATATGCCATCAAAATTTATGTTAGAAAACATAAGATTATTTCATTCCTTTCACTTCTACATTCCATCCACCCAATGACTGAAAAGGAATGCTACAGATGCATATAGTTGCTTGACAAGCTGCATAAATAATTTCCCCATACGCAATGTTTCAGATTTTTACAAATAGGTCACCCAAAACTTTCAGATCTTAAAACCAAAGAACTACAATTTCTCACCCTTTGCAAATAACAAATAAAACCCTTTCAGATTTTGAAAATAAACATCCCAATAATTTCAGATTTTGCAAAACATAAGCATCAAGACTTCCAACCTTTGCAAGTTGACAAAAAGAGCTTTCAAATTTTCAAAAAAAGCAAGGCACCATTCTCTACATATGTAACTGCATAAGAATTGCGTGGTATATATGTAAAAGCGGAGTATAGGTGTTGTAAATGTAAATATATGAGAAATTGGGCAATATGGACATGAATGTTCAAGTCTTCCTCAAATATTGCATGAAACAGAACAATAGCTCTCAAATCGTTCTTCAAGAAGGCAAGAATAAGGAGCAGAAAACAGCTCTTATTTTTTTTTTAAATCAGCATAAATACAGAGTGAATCTGTCACAATATCAAACAAACAATGGTGTCAAGCAAACCTCATTTGCTCTATCATTCAAGACAGTAACCATATCAAGAAGCTGGCCAGAAAGAGTTGAACAAGACCTTGCGTGCATACCAACCAGCAAAATATTTGAGCAGGTCAGCAAGGCCTCGAGAAACCCATAATAGTATCGGGCAGCCAAGCCGGGATATCAACAACCAAGCAAGCAAATTGAGTGATTAAGGGGTGAGGAAGTTACCTCTTGGTACAAATCCAAGGCAAATGCAAGAATAGAAAAAAAATCTAGAGCACCTCCTTCTATCGAAGCTCTTTTGAACCAACCCAAAATCTCAATGGCCAAACAAGCTGCCAAGCAAAGGTATCGAGTGGACCAACAATGCGAAGAACTCGGTCAAAGTGTCGAGCAAACAGAAAATCCGGCAGCACCTCCCCTTTCCCCAAAAGTTTCGGTCAGCCCTAGGAACTCCCCAAAATGGGGTTTATATAGCCAGAGAAGAGGAGATGTATTTCCCGTCACTTACCTGAGCGGTGAGCCGAGCCAAGGGAAACGACAAGTCGCGCGGGAGAAGACGACGAGGAAAGTCGGAGCGCGTCAGAGGGAGTAGGCGGAAGCTTTTGCAGGGCGGCAGGCGCACGAGGAGGGGACCGCGGGTCGATCTCTCGCGACGAAGAGGGAGGGCTGCTCGGCTAGGGCTTGCGATCGAAGNCATCGTCGACAATCGGGTCAAAAACGCGTCAAAATTCAAATTTCACAAAATTTCGTCCTGCGATCGATCGTTTCAAAAGGTTATTCGAGCCTTCGACAGGTAACAGTGCAAGCGATGTGAATTGTGGCGATCGGACGTGTCGACTCTACGAATTGCAAAGTTTGTGCGCGCGGGAGTGCGAATTGTGCAGAAGGCCACTCTAAGGCTTAAAAGGTCCTATAAGAATTATTTTTGGGTTTCCTCATGCCGGTTTCACCCTTCTAAGTGCTAGAAGCTGACACCACACACGCGAAACCACAAAAGAGGACAGAAGTAGGTCGAACTTCTAAAATGAGGCGGGTCCCATTTCTAAGGTTCTAAGATAGTCGAAGGGAGATCCCTAAGGCTAGATCCTAAATCCTAAGAGAAAGACTAGACATCACTAAAAATCAGGTCAACAGTAGCACAGCTAAGGCATGCTATAGGAGACCACACATCCTTCTCTTCACTATCTCAGTTGCTGACAAAAGACATGAAGGTGGTTTTAAAACCTTTGGTGAAAATCAAAATACTTTATGCCAGAGTGAAAATCAAAATCCCATGAATTGACATGACAAGGATTCATGTCAACAAAGAAAATCAAGATCCCCTGAATTTATGCTAAAAGAAAAAATTCAGAACCCATTTTTTAAATTTATATTTATTTGTACTGTTGCGAATATTTTCTTATAACATGTCTAGATTAGTCTATATATTTCATTGTATCAAATACTTTATAAAATAAGAAAGAATTATTTTCAAATAAATAAACTTATATATGTATTTTTAGTGAATCTTGCAATATATGCAAGAACACGGTAAAATCTGGGTTTCATAAGCAATATGCACATGGTAAGACGTCGGCTTTATCAATATACGACTCCAGCCCAAGATTATGAAGTAAGATCACTGGTTTGCTTTTCCCTACTTCCTAGAAAAGAGGAAATATACTCTTGTAAAGGCTTCTGCAAACCACAATAAATTATTGCAAACATGAAGAAAGTGAAGACTTGCAACATAATGTTTCACCAAATGGTGACGTGACAAGACAAAAATGTAACTCAATACTAAGTTTTAGCCAAGAGAATACAAAAAAACTTATAGCTTTACTTCATATATATCAACGTGTCAATTTCAGTAATACGATTCTAGATGACCTTTGGTTATGGTTATCTGAGTATGAAAATAAAAAAATACAAAAAATATTTGAAGTTAGAGGATTATCTATAGTTTGTGAATCCCAACTGATACAACTAATAAAGAAAATCCCCCAATTGGACGAGCATATACATAACACAAGTAAAAGGAAATATACCAGAAGCAGCAGCCCCACAGACCACTCCCCACACCAACGGAGGCCAAGTGACAGGTTTTGTAAGTTGAAGACGGATCTTCCATTTGTCCTGAAGTATAACAAAGAAAATGGTTCAACGTTCTCATGCATAAACTAGATCATGTTTCAAAAACAAAGTGAAAAACTGATTAATGATAGAATTCTTAAATCTACCATGCAGGACTTGAAGCACAGTTGCAAAATACTAATAAGGTATATGGAAACGAGTTAAATGTTATTGGGAATCTAGGATTAAAGGTCTCGCTACCATCAATGGTGTTAAATATAATTNTGATTCACATATATCTACCATTTCTGTATCATCATTTTTTTTAGAAGTTATGGTTCCTAAAAAAAAACAAGCCATGAATGATATACATGCAAACATCCAAAGATCTAGCATTAAATGCACGAGTTCATCCAGATTTTTGCAAGGGAGTTCATAGTTATGTAAAGAATAAGAAGGATTCCCATGGTATGAAGCTCGTCATAACTAAACTGTTGAAGAAGGGGAAAATTATAAGGAGCTTACCTCAACTAATCACTAAATCAGAAACGAGAAAAGCAAGAAACCCCAAAACGACAGTTCCAGAAAGGAAGTAAGCTCCACCGAACTTTCAGCCCCGAAACTTCCACAAATCTTCTCCACAGCACTTCCAAAAAGCCTCAAGCATACAAGAGATGAACAAAGTAAGAAAATCGAACCAAAGAGATTTAGAGGAAATTTTGGCAGCACCTCCACCCTCTCCAAAAATTTTCGGCCAACCCCAGAACTCCTCCCCAAGTGCGGTTTATATAGCCAGGGAAGAGGAGATGTGTTTCCCGTCACTTACCTGGGTGGTGAGCCGAGCCAAGCGAAGCGACAAACCTCGCGTGAGGAGAGGACGACAGAGGCGAAGCTTTGTCGCAGAGGAGCGTGGCACGGCGTGGAAACTTTTCGCAAGGCGGCAGGCGTACGAGGAGGGGACCTCGGCCGAAGCTTCGCGAGGAGGAGGGCTACTCGGTCGGTCTCGCGAACGAAGGAAGGGAGGCTCGATCGGTCTCGCGAACGAAGGACGGGAGGCTCGATCGGTCTCGCAAACGAAGGATGGGGCGGGACTCACGAACGAGCGAGGGAGGCGTGCGTGAGTTTAGGGATTTAGGGATTTAGATATTTAAGGTATTTAAAAAAAAGAAAATANACATGAATAAAACGATCAAGTTCTTATTTCCAAAAAGTGAACTCCTCCAAGTTTCCAAATTCTCACACAAGTATCACATGTAAACCTTTTCCAAAGCCCAAGGCGGCACCTCCAATTTTCAATAATTTTATATGTTTAGTATCATGAAATTGAAAGAGAACAAATTTCCAAATAGTCTTATAACCTTCAAAACGGCAGCTAAATAAACTTTGCCAAAACATCGCCAAAAGATACATGTAAAAGCCCTCAAAACTACAGTCATTTCAGCCAATAAAAACGGCATTTCGAAAAGCTCAAAACTGAACCTAATTCAGCCCACAAAACGCATTTTTTAAAAGCTCTAAACTAAAACCAATTCAGCCCCTAAAATATGTTTTTAAAATGTTCCAAATAGCTTACCAAAATCAGACCATGCGCATAAGAATTGAGTGGTATGTGTGTAAAAGAAGGCAGAAGTTATTAGATGCAACCATCATTGAAAGAATTAAATCCCATCAATTTAAATCTAACCTTCCTTTTGAGCCGAAACTCATGTTGTGGGTCCAACAAACCAAAGCAAGGAAATAAACACCTCCAAAGATTTTAGAGTTTAGCTTCAACGAACCATGAAAATTTCTAAATAATATGCAAGTAAATGAAAATCATATGGTGCGTGAGCTAGCAAATTAGTATATGGAATCTTCGTATAAAATGTCGATTAGCAATTACAACTTGCAATATGAATACATAAGTTCAAGCCTAAAGCTTCGGAATGTCACCCAAATCAACAATCATGCAAAGAGATGAAATGGCATAAACCATCTCAA
>JXCR01129729.1:0-30216 GCA_002079205.1 Phalaenopsis hybrid cultivar
TATATATATTACTATATAGTATATAAAGCTTCGATGGCGTCGTCTTCCTCGCTCGGCTTTTCTAGGGTTTTGCCCGATGGCGAACCCTAGCAACAGTTACGACTTTGCTGTTTCCTCTCGGGCGTCTTCGCCCTCGATTCCGTTCTTCTCTCCGCTTTTTCTCCGGCTCGCGAGATTTCCAGGCTTTGCAGCTCTTCTGCGGCCAGTCTTGCCGGTACCACTCGTTTGTTCTGCGGCTCCGTCTTGCGGGTACAACTCGCGATTTCTGCTGCTTCTGCGCTCATTCCGTCTCACAGCGTCTTCCCTTTCTTAGCTTCAGCTATTTCGACGCGATTTTTTCCCTCGTCTGCTTTCTTCTCTAAACGCCGCACCTGTCTTTGAGGATGACTTCAGAAAAATTGTATGCAGCTGCCGTTGCTGGTGTCCACGCCTCAGACACACCAAAATCGTCATCTTTCCCTCATTCGTTTGAGTGGGTGGAGGACACCAAGAAATCTGGTAGGAAGAATCAGAAGTCCGCCATCTTTTTTTAAAGAAGCTGAAGATATTCAACTTGTTTCTTCTTTTTTCTTATATGGTATCCCGAAATGGAGTTCATTCGCAAAGAATTTGAACTTATGCACATTGTTAGCGAATGAAAAATTGGACTATTAGATGGGAGACATATTATTGTTCATATTAGTAATGAAAAAGATTACATGCGTTTATTTGCTAAAAGGATAATATTGATTGATAACAGAGCAATAAAGATTCTGAAACGGTTCGTGGATTTTAACCCACATACAGAACCGCCAATCATTTCAGTTTGGATTCATCTCCCTAGTTTGAAATTTCATTATTTTTCTTAAAAAAATATTGTACTCTATTGCCTCAGCTTATGTGAAACCACTCAAGACGGACGTTCCTACTTTTAATGTCCCATCCTTCTGAAGTTAGAGTATTTGTTGAAAGAACATCACTTTACCCGCTTCTGAGGAAATCTGGTTGGGCACACAACACCATGGATATTAACAGAAGGTAGAGATTGAACCTTTTTCGTCGTATTGTTCGAACTATCGTATGTTCGGTCACTCCAGTTCTCATTGTCACCATCTACACCCCCAACTCAGACCAGAAAAGCAAACTGCTCCGCTAGAGGCTGTGATTTCATCTCCTTTTGATCAGCTCCTAGTTTTTGACACTATTGATCATAAGAAGAATATCCCGAACAATGTCACTATCCCCACAGACAATATTACAACTATTCAGTCCCAAGTTGTAGCTCCCTCATCTTTGAAACATCTTATCGTGGGGGAGAGGGAGTTTCTGCCTTAGAACCTATCACTGATAATACATGTGGAAATCCTTCTACTGCTTCACTACCGCCTCATCAGGTCCAGAAAGATGTTAATATTACTTAGTGAGATCAAGACGTGCAACGACATACACCTGTTAGACCACCTTTGGAATCTCTACTGATCAGCTGAGTCAATCATCAGATGAGAAATGACAGGTCTACACATCCAGGAGAAGGAAGAAGAATAAAAATCTACTTGAGCTCAGGAATCTGATGGATGATATTTCGATTACTACGGGCAATGATACTCACCTTTCCAATTTGTTAGCCGACTCACTTCCGAGAGCTAGAGACAGGAGGACTAAAGTGGGACTTCCCTAGCATTTTTGTGCTCTTTTGTGGCTTTTTCATTTTTTTACCTTTATGTATTTTTGCTTTATCTGGATTTTGTGTGTATTGTATTGTATGAGTTGGGTTTTCTTTTAGACCCTCTCATACAACTTTTCTGTATCTTTTCCGTATTAATATATTTTCCATCAGACTTTTTTTAATTCGGTTGAACCCGATAAAACCTCTTTTGCCCACATTGTGGGTAATCCTCGAGGGGAGACGACGGTTGTCTTCCCCTCAAGCTATAAATAGAATCGTGATGGTACATGTTCCTTTATTTAGAGTGAGTAGGAAGAGTGAGAATGCAACACTATTTTTCTCTGAGTTAGAAATTTCAACCTTTACTGACAAATTCAAATTTGCTCTCATTGAAAAATTTCAGTGGGGACACCCAGCTATGAAAGTTATCAGGAAAAGTTTTGATGACCACAAATTGACAGAAAAGTGAGACTCATGGATGAGAGACATATTTTGATTCAGTTAACTGTGTCTGAAAACTACACTCGTATTTTCTCAAAAAAATATCTTAACATTGCTGGTAAATCAATGAAGCTACTCAAGTGGTCTCCTAATTTTGACCCCAATCATGAACTTCCTACTGTACTGGTATGGTTTAGTTTACCTGGTCTCAAGCTGCATTTTTTTTATAATCAGGTTCTCTACTCTATTGGTGTTATACTTGAGGACCCTATGAAGCTAGATCTAACCACTTTCAACCTTACTAGACCTTCTGTGGTCAGAATACTTGTGGAAAGTGATATTACTTTGCTTGATATTACTGAAGTCTTGTTGGGCACAATGCATAATGGATATTGACAACAAATCGTCATGGAGCATAGATCTTATTTGCTTATTATAGATGTTTGGGCGTACTCTTGATAAATGTCATAAGCTTCACCCTAATTTGAAATCTAAAGATCAAGTGGAGAAGGATGGTTCTAAGGATATATCGGTAACACATGGAGAAAAAGCTACCACAAAACAGATTTTGGTGTATGATTCTATTGCCCTTGCCGTTTTAGTTACTGCGAGTGAAGTGATGTAGACACCTTCAAACCCCATAGTAAACAATACTGATGGACTATCACCTACAAACGATAGTGTTTAGACTGATAACCAGGAGAGCCTTGTAGCTTCACTTCTTCAGGAAGTATCCAGTGTAGAGACAACTCATACTTCACATATACTAGAACCTATTGTGGGTACTACAGTTGGTATGTCTTCTGCTTCAGCTCTACCACCCCATCAGACTGATTCTTCGGATGAAGAATGACAGGTCTATTCCAGGAGAAAGAAGAAGAATGGAGACCGACTCCAACTCGGGAACATATTGGATGATACATTGGTTACTACTGGCAATGACAATCATCTTACCAACTTATTAGCTTGCTCATTCTTAAAAACTAGGGGCAGAGACAAGACAAAATTAGGCCGCTCTCTAGCGACATGATACTATGTATTTCGACACTGTTAGACGTTTTATGTTAGCATCTAATGTATTATCTGTTTTTTATAGTTTTGAAACCTTTTGTGATTTTTTGTGTGGACAGGGTGCCATGCTTGGGCCCTCCCACACATTGTATCTGTATCTTTTTTTTNAAAAAGCTAAACTAAACACTTATACTAGTTTGTTATATGTCTGACTAAAATGCATATTATTTTCTCTTTTAATGTGTTATTATAATTTAAGGTTTTGGGAATTCATTAGTTGCTCTAGCTCACTTTATTTTAAGTTTATATTTTATGTTTAATAATTTGTTTAAGTATGAGTATTAACGAGAGAAATGTTTATAGAAGACCCGAACAACATTAAATTAGGTAAATTTAACTATTTTATGTTCATTTGTTTTTTAGAGGGATTAAGGCTTTGTTGTTGTTATTGTTGTTGTTATTGTTGTTGTTGTCTTTTTTGTGGTAGCTCTTTCATTTGTTTTTGTATGATTAAATATTAGCTGTAGAAAATGAAAATAGAAATGTTTGATTTTTATTGTACGACCGTCTGCTGCCGACTTGGAAATTGCAAAGCCCAGGTCAGGTCATGAAAATATATTATTTGAATCCATTGTGATTAGTAAAGCTATGTCATTTGAAAGAAAATGTGATTTTATAGCTAATATTATCCTTTTGATTCGAAGTATGTGGATAGAATGTAGTTTCTTGTCTAATTAATTATGAAAAAAGCCAAAATGTCCAATTTGTTTCCTTAAAATTTTCCAAATTGATCCAAATTAATCACAACATTAGAATTGCTATGTAAATAGAGGCAAGGTCACACGACAGTTGTAATAACAGAAATAAATAACTAAATAAATATTAAATAATAATGATAATGACAATTGAATAAATACTAAGATAAGCACCCCTTTGGTTTCAACTTAAGAGTTGTATTACCCATTCAAACTAAAAAAATAAAGAGGGAGTAACGACACTGAAGGAGAGGAAGGAACAAGCCTTGGGAGAAAGGAAGCAACATCAGAAGAAGAATAAGTGAGAAGTTGATGTTGCCACTTGCTGTAATTCGTTAGGTGTTGTCGAAGCCGACATTACTATCATGCTTTTAGTGCTACATTGAGCCGCAAATCGAAGGAAGAGAAGGAAGGAGAGGGAGGAGGCAGCACCAAGGGCTTACCTGGATCGAGCCACAAACGAAGAGAAAGCTGCGGCTTCGTACGCTAGTGTCGTGCGAAGGATGAGATGGAGTTGCGCCACCTTTGTGTCAGGAGGAAGAAAAGCTGAGATCGCAGAAGAGTTTAAAACGATGATTTCATTCATATCTTATGATTTGAAAGTTTGAAATGTGTATCACAAATAGGAGGAAATTAACAGAAATATGAAGGTAGATTTTAAAATATTTTAAATTAATATGAAATGAAATATAAATTTTAAGTCATAGAGGATTACCACAAGATGGTACTGACAGGGATGCTATATTTCTGTGCACGATAAAATAAATGACAAAGGTATACCTTTAAGTTCAATTTTTAGGGTACATACGGGTACATTTTTGAGGGTACGTTTGTGTATATTTTTATGATACCTTCGGGTATGAAGATAATCCTGTTATGACTCTTGAAAATATTAAAAATGTTATATATTTAAAAGTGAAATAGGAAGGGATAAAATTAAATTGAAAGTTTTTCAGTTTTATATGGTAATGAATAACATTTTTTTTGTCATTCATTCATTGCATTTGCATGATAATTTAGTGCATATTAAGATGATAGTTACTTACTATGTCAAACTTACTTTTGAATTTAATTCTCTTTCAAGAAAAGAAAAATTTAGGTTGATATGTTAAGTAAAAGTGACTTGATTTACAAGAGGATTGCAGCTGATAGATACTAGTTTATGATGTTTGTTGTTTCTTTTTGCACAGTTCCTTATAGATGGTGATGTATTGTTGTGTGGATTGATATTTTTTGTTGTAGATTTTCTTTCATTATTGGTTGATTTAAATACTCACGGTGGCTATTGTTTTGGAGTAACTAATGAAGAAGGTAGAACTATTTTAGATTTTACTTTAGCGTATGATTTTGTTATTACTAATAATTTATTCAAGAAAAGAGATGAACATCTTATTAGTCATAATAGTGGACCTAATAAAACACATTGATTATTTTCTTATGAGAAGAAGAGATCGTCACTATTGTAAAGATTGTAAGGTCATTTTAAGTGAAAATTTAAGTACCAAACATCGTTTATTAGTTCTAGATTTTAAGATTAAAAGTTGTAAAATAAAGAATACTAGGACTCATCATCGTAGAATTAGATGGAGAAAATTAAAAGACACAAATAAAATTATTTTTATGAGTAAAATTCAAGATTTCAAAATTTGGGATATCCATGAATAAGCAAATGTTATGTAAGATAAAGTAACAAATACTATTAAACAAGTAACAAAAGTTGTGCTTGGAGAATCAAAAGAAAAATTTTTTATAAATAAACATAGTTGGTGGTGGAATAATAATGTGCAACAAAAAATAAAATAGAAGAAGTTATGTTATAAAAATTGGTTTAAATGTAAAAGCTTAGAGAACTGGGAAAAATATCAAACGGCCCGTAAAAAATCTAAAAGGACAATCGGTGACGCTAAAAATTCTACTTTTAATGATTTTTATAATATATTAGATACTAAAGAGGGTGAAAAATATATGTATAAACTAGCCAAACAAATAAAAAATAAAAATAAAGATTTAACTCGAGTAAAGTGTATTAAAGATGAAAATCAAAAAGTACTTTTCTTAGAAAAAAATATTCAACATAAGTGTGTGTTACTTTGATAAACTTTTTAATGAAGTTTCTGAAAATACGATCGACCTTAGTGATTTGAAAAGTAAAGATTTAACTCAAGTAAAGTATATGAAAGATGAAAATCAAAAAGTATTGAAGATGAAAATCAAAAAGTACTTTTCTTAGAAAAAGATATTCAACATAGGTGGGTGAGTTACCTTTTCTTGGAAAAAGATATTCAACATAGGTGGGTGAGTTACTTTGATAAACTTTTTAATGAAGTTTCTGAACGATCGACCTTAGTGATCTTAATATCGTGAATAATAATAAAAAGTTTTTTTTTTACCGTCGCGTTAGTGAAAAATAAGTTGAGGAAGCTTCAGAGAAAACCAAGGGTGGAAAATTTGTAGGACCTAATGATATCCCAATTGAAGTGTGTTGGGAGATTTGGGAGTTTCTTGGCTTACTAAAATCTTTAATATTATTTTAAAAACTAAAAAATTCTTGAGGAGTGGAGGAAGAGTATTTTAGTCCCCATTTTTAAGAATTAGCGTTGAGAGGATTGAGGAGTGGGGAAGAGTATTTAGATCCTCCATTTTTAAGAATAAAGGGGATGCACAAGAGGGTGCAAATTATAGAGGAATTAAGTTGATTCATTTTTAAGGATAAAGGGGACACACAAGAGTGTGCCAATTATAAAGGAATTAAGTTGACGTTGGGGAGGAGTGGAAGAAGAGTATTTTAGTCCCCATTTTTAAGAATAAAGGGGATGCACAAGAGTGTGCAAATTATAGAGGAATTAAGTTGATGTGTCATACTTTAAAGTTATGGGAGAGTAATTGAACATAGGTTAAGACACATCACAAAGATTTTTCATAATCAATTTGGATTTATGCCGGGCAGGTCTACTATGGAAGCTATACATTTATTGAGAGCTTTGATGGAGGACGATCAGAGATAATATAGAATCTACATTTGATTTTTATTGATTTAGAAAAAGCTTACGATACGGTTCCAAGAGATATCCTTTGGAGAGTTCTTGAGAAGAAAGGTGTTGATATGACTTACATTCAAGTCATTAAAAATATGTATACTAGAGCTGTTACTTGTGTTCAAAATGAAGGAGGATTAACCAAATATTTTCCAATTTCTTTTGGATTACATCAGGGATCGGCTTTACGCCCATATCTTTTTACTTTAGTTATGGGTGGTCTTAATGGACATTTACAGGAGGATGTACCTTGGTGTATGCTTTTTGCTGATGATATCCTTCTCGTGGATAAAATGAGAGAAAAAATCCAGGAAAAACTTGGATTATGGAGGTCTACATTGGAGTCTTAAGGCCTTCATTTAAGTAGAACTTAAACTGAATACATGGAATGTAATTTTAGTAGTAGTACCTCTAGTGACAGAAATGTGACTTTGGGTGATCAAATTATTAAAAGGCGTGAACATTTTAGATATCTTGGGTCCTTTGTTTAAAGCGATGGTGATATAGATGGGGATGTTAATAGTAGAATTCAAGTTGGTTGGTTGAAGTGGAGGAATGCTTCGAGCCTTTTGTGTGATAGAAAAGTACCGCTTAGACTGAAAGGAAAATTTTATAAGACGGTGGTGAGACCTGCAATGCTATATGGCGCTGAGTGTTGGCCTTTAAAAGAGAAGCATAATACTAAGTTAAGTGTTGCCGAGATGAGAATGATTAGACCTTTAAAAGAGAAGCATAATAATAAGTTAAGTGTTGCCGAGATGAGAATGATTAGGTGGATCAAAAGAGAAGCATAATAATAAGTTAAGTGTTGTCGAGATGAGAATGATTAGGTGGATGAGTGATTTACACGTAGAGACAAAATGCGGAATGAATATATTCGTGATAGGGTTGGTGTAGCTCCTGTAGAGAAGCATAATAATAAGTTAAGTGTTTGCCGAGATGAGAATGATTAGGTGGATGAGTGGCTTTAGAAGCATAATGATAAGTTAAGTGTTGCCGAGATGAGAATGATTAGGTGGATGAGTGGCTTTACACTTAGAGTAATAAGTTAAGTGTTGCCGAGATGAGAATGATTAGGTGGATGAGTGGCTTTACACCTTAGAGATAATAAGTTTAAGTGTTGCCGAGATGAGAATGATTAGGTGGATGAGTGGCTTTACACTTAGAGACAATATTGGAAAATGAATATATCTGTGATAGGGTTGGTGTGGCTTCTGTGACGGACAAAATTAGAGAAAGTCGTCTTAGATGGTTTATAATGAATTTATCCGTGATAGGGTTATTGTAGCTTATGTGACAGACAAAATTAGAGAAAATCAAAAGAATATATTCGTGATAGGGTTGGTGTAGCTCCTGTGACAGACAAAATTAGAGAAAGTCGATATCCTTGATTGGATTGGTGTAGCTCTTGTGACAGACAAATTTAGAGAAAGTCGTCTTAGATGGTTTGGTCACATTGTGTTAAGAAAGGCAGAGGTAGACCTAGGAAGACTTGGGCTTATTGTATTAAAAATGATCTTAATTTACTAGAACTAAATGAAAATTATGACCAAATAGGACCCAATGGAGAAAAAGGATTCATGTAGCCGATCCCACGTAGTGGGATTAAGGCTTTGTTATTGTTGTTGTATTGGTTGATTTAATTTTCTTATGAAATTGTGGAATTCTTTTTGCCTTCTATATTTTGAAAAATTCTATATTTCGGTGGATAGTTTTTTAAATGTTAATGCTGTCAGATCGTTTGTTCCTGTCTTAGTTAATTTTAAGCCCCGACCCATGTCGTGACAATGATTATTTTTTTGAAAGTTAATTCTACCAAAAGTATTATAGTAAATATAACATTTTTTTGAACGATTATTTGGCCCTTTGTTGAAGTGAAGTCGCGTGCCAGTTAAGTTAAGATTGAGAAGTAGCTGGTCTCTAGTAAGGTTTTCGAGCAATTTGATATATTTCACGATTGGATGTTTTTTTAAGAACAAGTTTTCTATTTCTCTTGCGCTTGCCTTAGAATGATTCTTGTATTGGGAAGGCGAGATGGAGAAAGACTTGGAGCTGTTTATGTTTTTTTCTTTTAAGCACATACCGTTGTTGTACTCTTATAGCAAGGAGCGATCTTCACAATAATCAGCCCTAGCAATCTCGTTCTCATTGATTTGCTTGTCATAATTTATGTTGTTTTTTGGCTGCGATCTTTGATATTTGTTTTTCGTGTGTTGCTGTTGATAATCTTTGATACCCCTTATTCTTTGGAGATTGTCGTTGACCAATGGAGCTTGAGTAACAAAATTAAATTAAAAATTACGATGAGAAAAAATGTTGTAAAATGGCTATTCCTTTTAATCATTGCGTGAAATTTTTTGTGGACTACTATTCCTTTTAAGAACTTTTTTGTGGCTATTCCTTCTAATTTTGGGATTGGTCAATTTTAAGAAGTTAATGGATCAAATTTTGCACATTCAATAATCTCAGGCATTTGAGGATCATTTTGGACTTTTGCTTAATCAATTATTATCACATATTTGAACATTTTAGGGGATATTATGATTGACATGCGACAAAACTAGAAATGGTTGAGCAAGAAATGATTACTGCATGAATGTTGTGTTAGTAGTACTGTTGAAGTTGATGTTGTAGGAAATAGATTTTAGTAATTTGGGCATTTTGATGTAGAGTAAAAGATTTGTATTATAAGGTAGTTGTATGGTAGTAACGTAAAAGGTATAGAAAGGAGAAAATAGTGTGCCAAAAGTTGCATATCAAGAAGTTTTTAGAATAGGTTTGCATAAATTGGAATCGCATATTACAACATGAGTTTATCTTTGCTAAAATATCCAAATCTTTATTTTAGTAAATACTCAGTTGACCGCTAACCCACATTTTTTCACTCTAATTTTCCGCGCCTCTCTTTTTGTAGTGAGATTAATCATCCCACTTGCCCAACTACTGGAACTATATAGGGACAATTAGCGAGCATCTCGATGTTTGTGGAATAAATCAATCATCCATAAGAATGGGTGGTAAAATATTAAGTTAACATAAAACGTCGCCATTTGAGGTGGTTCTTGATTCCGAGGAAGGTAATGAAATTGTTTCTTATTATATTGTTTGCACTTTTTAGTGTTTTTCTCTTTTCATTTGTTCTTAGTTGGCCACACCTTCATTTTGATATGATAAAAGGGAAGGGAAAAATAAATATTTTGTATTTAAGAGGGCGTGCATTTAAGGGGGAGTAAGAAATATTAAGAACCTTATCAATGCAATCTCTTTTGTTTCTTAAAATTTTTATAATGCATCATTAGTGTTATCTCCATATCAATGGACAAATGATTGTTCTGACTTGTTTTACGGCTAGTGTATCGTATCAATGCTGTCTCTTTTGTTACTTCAAATTTTTATTTTTCATCATTAGTGTTATTTCTATATCAATGGACAAATGATTGTTCTCACTTGTTTTTCTAGTGCATTTTTCCTTGTGACATTTTTGTTATTTCTAGTAAGAAATTTTCATGTTTCTATTACTATGTTATTTATAAAACTGCTCATGCTTTGGGGGAGGGTTTACCGCTTAAACTTTGACATAATGTAATGTTCTTTAGATTTTAGTTTTTATCTTCAAAATAGTATAGTTTTTTTACTCCACAAGGTCATATAATTTTTTTAAACTTTGATGATTACAAATTAAATTAAAGAACTTAAGATTATGATTTTTCAAATTAAGTATACAAAAAAAATAGATTCACCATTAGGGCAAAACACACATAAAAATTGGTGTTTTAGATTAAGAAAATGTATCGACTTCGAAGTGTAAGGGCTACACAATACAAAATATCGAAGACTTATGTGGCAAGTGTGGACCAAATTACCCTTGCTATAAAAGGTATCACCCTAATCATTCTCTAAATTATATTATGCTATAAGTAAAATTTTTTAAAATATTTTTTAGGGATTGAGTAATAATCAACCATATAGTGATTTTGACAAATGTTACATTAATATCTTATAAGAAAATGATAAAGCATAATTAGATAAAATGGGCCTTCATAAAATTTTGTGGGTATTTGCAAATTGATTATCTTCGTTCATCAAATATTGTGATGCTCTGTAAAAGTACAAAAATATTATTCCCATATAAAATAATTATAGCTGGTTTCTATAAAGGTTTGCGGTTCTTAAAAAATTACTTTAAGGGCCTTTGCAAATATTGAAATATGTAAGTACTTAATGATGAATTCTAAATGTTTGAGGCAAAATCAAGTGCATACGTTACTTTTTAAAGTTGGTTGGTTGGTTAATTTTTAAATTTTTAAAGTTGGTTGAGTGAGGAAATGCCCGAGGAGAGTAGCACCCGCAATACAGTCCCAACCAGGAATACTTCAAATGCTATGGTTTTGAACGCATCACTTTTAATTGTTCGACGAGCTGAATTGTGTGCTTCACCAAGTAGGGTGTAGTTGAGGAAGCGAGCGAAGAGGAGGCAACTTAAGAACAGGGTGAGGAATATTACCTTCTAACGAATGAGGGTGAGATGCTTGTGGTTTGACGGGTCATTCAGACTGAGACGATGAGGGAGCAGATGTGGCTTTTCCACAACATATTTTAACACTCGGTGCACTGTGAAAGAAAATGCATGCAACCTCATCATCGAAGGAGGTAGCAATAAGAATCTGACATCTACGTAGATGGTGGACACGTTTAGCCAAATGACTCGAAGACATTCCCAGCTGTATTTTCTGACATGTTTAAAAAAAAAATATGTTCAATATTGATGGGAAGTACCGTAGAGTTTTCGTTTGGGAACCAACTACAGAATCAGATGTGGTTCCCATAGATGCCTGCCACATCCTGTTGACAGTTTGAGCACAAGACTTAACATGACGGGTACAAGAAACACCTCATTCTTCAAGGATGAAAAGTGTATCGTTATTTTACCTTATGTGGAGTCTGAGATTATAGGTGCTCTCTCCAGTGGAGGTGTGCCAATGATGATTGATGACAACGAGACAGAGGCATCGATCCCTGACATGGGGTAGTCACTATAGAGAACATTTCAAAACATCATGATCGATGTCTTACTGCCATGGTTGCCACCGTTAGAGGGAGTTCTGTTTGATCTCACATAAGATAGGGATGAGCCAACTAGGGGCTACTATTGGAAGACTTTCTTGGACTCACTTGTCACAAAGTCTCGGTTAAATTCAGTAGTGTACCCTCTTACGGTTAAACTGACTTTGGGGAACATTGCAATCGATAGAGGGAGCCTGGTGTTTCTTGGGTCGTAGTGAAATATTCTTCAGCCCTGGGAGTTTACAAAAGCTTTGTCACCTTCAACGTGCAGACAAAGGCTTCGATGAATGAAGTCAAAGCTCTCCAACCCTAAAAGACTAACACAAATATGAGGGGAGCGTGGTCTCTGTCCCACTTTACAGCACTAGGACCGACCTGTTCAGGCAATAGAGAGAGACGACTGACTCCCTCCTTTGGATTTGGCGCCTCCTTTCAGCAGTGGGCTCATTTTAAATTATCTAAAGCTTATACATTTGATTCTTATGTTTTTTGTTTTTAATTTTTGTTTTATATCGGGACAGTCGTCGGTATCTCCGGTTTTTTCGTTTAAGGCTCTATCCAAGAGCGAGTGGTGCTTCGACTGTATCTCATTTCAAGGTGGTGAATATCCCCAACTCTTCGTACCTCCACATCCATCCCTTTCAAGTTGCAGGGATCCCATGATAGCACTTCAGTTTCCCTTCTACAATTTCAGCCGCAAATCACCATCCTTCCCACCCCACGACCAACCACCCTTCCTCTTCCCTGCTAGCTCAGTAATCAACCCTACTCCACCTCCAATCCTTTAAATGCAAGCATTCTTCACCACATGCTGTTGCTTCCTTGTCATCCCAGCCCTAACCCACAACATCCAACGCCAATCCTTCTGCTTTCAGCCAATTCCATGCTTCCTTCTATTTCCAGCCCCTAATTGTAGCACCACTACCCTTAGCCCAACCGTATTTTGAGTTTTTGTTGTTTCTTTTGTTATTCTAGTTCTGTCTGTTTTGGTTGTAATTCCTATTTGATTCAATAATAAATTTACATATCCTGTTGTTATTTGGTTAACTTTGATATCAATGATACACTAAGTTGTCGGCATCTGTTTGTCACTACCATGCAGTCAGAGGTAGTGGGGTTTTAATTATTGAAGGATACTTGTGATAATGGTGAGAATTTATAGAAGATTTGGTTCACTATCGAGATGGATTATATTAATAGTCCTACAAATCAAATGGTTATCTGTTCTATCAAAATAATTTGTGTATTTCTAGGAGTTCACTCAGGAATAACATTTTAGAGGAGTGTTATAATGGAGGAATGGCATGACATTTTGGTAGGGATAAATCTCTCTCCTCGTCGAAGGAAAATTTTATTGAATTAGTTGATACGAGATGTGGAGAGAGATATAAAACAATGCATGGTATGTCATTTGGTTTGGATCTAAGAGAAAAATATGGGCCTTTATGCTTCACTATTGCTCTACAGCTTCCTTGGTTAGACGTGAGCATGAACTTTATGGTGGGTTTGCCCCGAATTAAACAAAGTAAAAACTCTGTTATTGTAGCGGTAGTTCATATTTTCAAGAGAATACATTTTATACCCTGCTAAAAGATAATAGATATTTCACACATTACAAATTTAAATTTCAAAGAGATAGTTTGCTAATATGATGTGTCTAGAATCTTCACTTAAGATAGGGATGCGAAGTTTTGTAGTCAATTTTGGAGAACTCCTTGTAGGAAATTTGACACAAAACTTTGGTTCAAATCAAAAGTTCGTTGAAAGATGTATGGATAGATCAAGGTGGTAAATCACAGTTTAGGTAATCTACTAAGCTATTTCATGGGTATGAATATCAAATAGTTGGACTTGATCATTTCCCAGGCCATGTTTGCTTATGATTGTTTCATCATTAGTCCATAGGTCACAGTCCTTTTGAGATTGTATATATACGGAAGTTTCTCATATCCTTGGAGCTAGTATCGATGCTCTCTGCTACCGAGGTTAGCCTTGATTCTAAGGCTAAAGTCGGAGAGATTCAGACCGTGCATGAATGGGTGAGGTAAGAAATTTCCAAGGAGAACATCGAGTACTAGAATTAGATTGACGCGTTCATAAAATCCCAGGTTTTTAAGGAAAGAGATGCAGTATAATTTCTGTTTATGATCAATAGGTTTCTCATAAGCTCTTTTGGGAAGCTTAAGCCAAGAGCTTGTGATCCATTTATGATTGCCTAGAAAATTAATGATAATGCATGTGAGATTGATCAGCCAGGAGATCAACATCCCTACTAGTTTGAATGTTGCAAATCTATCACCATAATATGAGGGATCATGATGCTTTTGGCGAAGACAATTAGCCTTCTCTTACTCGTGGAGAATGATGCACGGCGTCTTGCTTCCGCCCCTCCTAGGTGAACTGGAGACAACACCAGCCAGGGTTGAACTGGTTCAAACTATTCCCAACCCCTATGGGCCGGTCTGTCTCTGCAGGTGTCTTATTTTCCTTATTTAGGCTATTATTTAGGGTTATTTTGCTGTAGGTCATTTAAATATGTTGTAAATTATGTTTTAGACGCTCTTTGGTTTTGGTTTATGCATTAGAGATTGTTTTCTCTATTTTGCTCTTGTCGAAGTGTTGTATTCTTGGTCTCTTTTTGGTGGCGTGATTTTAACATGATTGCCTCTAGGTGGTGAAGTCTCTTGATCGACTGAATTGCTCTACATTTCCAACCCCTACTGTTGACCTGCTGTTTTTTGATTCCATACTACTGTCCGGCCCTTAGTTGCACCAGGTTTTCAGCTACCACCACAGTTTTCACAATTGTTTCTCATTCTACAGTTCCCTCAGCTCATTTCTTGATCTCCCCACACCCTCTAGGAACCCAATCGTCTCTCATTCTACAACTCAGTCAATTCCTTGATCTTCCCACACTTTCTAGGAACCTATAATGGTGTCAGTTATCTTCAGTTATATTTATTTTGCAACATAAGATGTTATGAAGTGAATAATGTTTAATTTAACAGAAGCCCAATTTACCTTCCCCCTCTCTTGGGCACGCACGTATACACGATGTGCTAGACAGGCTTAATATTTGGTGCAGTGTAAAAGAATAAGTAACTGTACAAGTGGTTATTTTGGGTGTACGTTGGATTATGATTTAGCCCTGGACCGACTAAATGCTGCTTTATGATGTGATTTGCAGGTATAAAGGCAGGGAGTTGTGAGCTTAGTGAAAGAATAGTGATATGCATGTTTAGCGGAGCACTTATGATGCACAACACAAACCTTCAAAAGAAGTTATGGTTGAGGTTGGGAGTTAAGGTTGACGTATGTGAGGCAATGAGCAGGATGTGACTGCTGGGATGTTGAGGAGGGAGTGCAGGTTGGGACAACATGAACATAGAAATTACAATTACTGGTGGTGTTGTGGAAGATTGAATATTAAGGGTAGTGAGCGTGCACATTGAGAAGCCAAGCCATGAGGGTAGGCCCTAGCGAATACAACTAAGCATTTTGTTTGTTCAACCATCTTTAATGCCTCCAAATATCTTTGTTGAGAGGTAACTTGTAGGTGATGAATGTGTTATGGGTGTTGTCAATGATGGGAACCATTGATAAATTTGAATGGATACCGGTAACTGCAATGTTTTTAGAAGCATGCTTCATGAGCAAAGTGAAGCAAAACACGTGACGCTCACTTCGCTTAGCTGAGGCCTCTTCAATGTCTAAAGTTAATTATAGGTTTTTTTTTTTGTAATTTTTAAGTTTTTAATTATTACAACATACTATTAAAAATTATTCAAAATTTTAATTTGCAGGCTTACCTTCAATATTTGCCTTCAAGTTATGTTTTGTACCACATTTTTTTCTATTTTATATCATATTTTATATCATATTTAATATTTTATAATTGTTAATGAATGCATTTATACCTTAAGAGTTTCGTATATATTCTTTGCGATTTGGTTAATAAATGTGTCGTTTCGCTGTGCGCTTTGTGTTTTAAAAGCAAAAAATAATGTATTGTGCCTCGCATTGTGCTTTGGCCTTTGATGATATTGGTTAAGAGTGGAGGGCAGCTTGGACAGGATAACTTCTGTGATTTGGAGAAGAGCACTAACAATGATGGTTTGTAACATTCATCTCCAATGGTTTTGTATTGAAAATTCAATTGATAACGAGCAAGGAAACATAACGATGAATGTGGTTGAATTTATTTATTTTCGATATTTTGATTTTTCAAAGAAGAGAAATTCAGAGTTGAAGGAGAAGTAGTTAGAGTAGTTGACACCAGATTTAACTCAAACCACGACACAAGACACAAATTTATTAATAACTTGAAAGGTCGGTTACAAAGATGACTCAAAGAAGAGAAAGACACCATATAAATCAAAACTTAAAATAAAACTTTAAAGACAAAGACTCAACAAATAAAGACATGACAAGCTCGACGAGGAGGGAGTCCAGAGAGGTAGTGTTGGAGTGGCTGCTGCGGTGAAGGCTAGAGCGATGTCAGACGAGAGTGGACAACAAGTTAGTGCTCGTCGAGGCATCATACTGCAGCTGGAAGGAGCGAAAATCGACGTTGAGGGTGGAATCCGTAGGTGTCGAGGATGGCAGTCGAAGCCAAGGAAGGAAGGCGAGTATGGCGGCCGAAACCGAGGAGCGGAAGCACGATAGGCTTCCAAATCTGAGGAGTGGAGGCATGGTGCTGAAGGCGCTAGGGTAGGTCTGATGATGGCTGCGTCCAGTTGGGAGGGAGGCAACATTGATCTGACGCTAGAGAGAGGGTTGCAGCTTGTTGTGAAGGAGGCGGTAGGACGACTACGGGCTGTAAGTGGGGGTGCTGCAGTGTAGGGAGGTACTAGGAGAACCTGAGGGAGGCTGCGACTTGCTGTGGGAGAGGCGTTAGAGGAGTTGTGGGCTTGCGGTGGGGGTGCTACAGGGCAGGGAAGCATTGAGAGGTCTTGTGGGAAGCCTCCCGTGGAAGAGGCGGTAGGGATTGTGGTGGCTTGCAAGGGCGTTGCAGGGGGCTGTCGACGGCCTGAGGGAGAACTAGGGAGGGCGGCAAACTGCAGGAGGAGGGCCGACAATCTGGAAGGGAAGTGGAGGTAGGGAAGGGAAGTGGAGGTAGGGCGGCAAACTCGAGAAGCTTCACTAGCTTGTAAAAATGCACATATTATACAGTTTCATTGCATCACGTTTTAGTGTTATGCACTTAACTTTTGCTCAAAATGAAAACATTGTTCCAAATTTCTCGACTCAGATAAACATATTTCATAATAACTAAGCATAAACATTTGTTTCTCACCATTTTAATAGGAGTAAAGTGCCAAAATATTCCCCGACTATTTATATGGGGTCGTTTTAGTCCCAGAGTTTATAGAAATGTCAAAATAGTCTCAAACTTTTTAAATTGAGGCTAAAATAGTCTCTATGGAGAACTATTAAAGATCAATTTTTAAATAATCGGTGGCTATTTGAGCACTTCTATAAACTTTGAGACTAAAATAGGCACATGTAAATAATAGGGGACTATTTTGGCACCTTATTCATTTTAATAGTCATGAAGTTGTTTCTCTTTAGTTTTTAATTCTCTCATGGTGGAACTAGTATTTTTATTATATGTCTCTTGATGGTTCTTATTGTTTGTTCTATTATTTTCTTGCTCGTAATGTTCTTCTCAAGAATGTTTTTCAATGCCTTATCTTGATACTTCATCTTGTATCTTGCTTCTCTACCTCTTGATCTCTCTCTAGTCACTCAATATCAAAATTATTTTACTTTTTTTTTGCTTTCAAATAACTTATAATTACTATTATATTTAGAATTATATTTGTTGAAAATTCTTAAATAATGTGATTTATGTCTGGTTAATTTAAGGAATATTGTCTTACATGCACATAATATTTGTAAGTAAGATATAGAAGTCATGAATGCTTTAGTTATTAGAAGGGCAACTTTTCTTTGTGCATCGCTCATTAAAATAAGAGAAACTCTAGCACATCAAATTATGTTTAGCACTTTTCTGTATGAGAGAAGACGAGAGTCTATCAGTTTAGATAATTGACCTAGAAGTCCTAAATGACAATTAAGAACAAAACATATAAAAAATTATAAAATATTTTGATACAAATAAGACTCAATACTAAATTAGTATATTGCGTCGCATTACTAGTACTTAATATCATGGCTATCCCCAAAGAAGATTAATTTGAAAGTTAGAGCATTTTGATTTTAGTAGCAGAAGCAAATTTTTAAATATCCTAATCTCTCCAAGTATGATGCATTTGGACCAAATTCAAATAGTATTCTTTTTTGTGACAAAAATAAAGCGGAAGTGATCTCAGTTACATATTCTTTAAGATTTTTTGCTTCTGTTGATTTCTATCTTAATCAAAAAGTATTGCATACTTTAATTGAAATTTTGTACTCTTGAAACATACTTATCAAACTAAGTTGATAATTTCTTTGATAGATTGGAGAGAAAGACCCATGGATGTGGTTGGCCATTTCTGGTTTTCTAACTCTGCAGAGAAGGCTTGGAGCTCACCATTTGAAAAATTAAGTAAATCATTCCAGGTATGTTTCTGGTTATCAAGCAAAAGTAAGCATATCTGAGTTTGCGATGTAACATATTGAATTTATGTTTTATTCAGAACCTGTTTTCGTTGTCTCTGAGTGGTCATGATAGAAATACCATCAAATCCATTTCTATTTTGTTACCTATTGCCAGCTTATTATCCGATACTTAGAAGCAATTTATATGCTTTTATTCAGTAAATGTTTTCGTTTTATCAAGTAAATTTGTATTTGAATATTATATTTTTAACAAGTAGTAGATGATTCCTTGTACTTTTTGTGATGGCATCCAGGATCAGTCTAGAAAGTAATTATTGTCACAGATTCAATCAAAGCGGACATTGACACGCTTTACCATGCTAACAAGCAAATTAAGAATTATTTTTGAGTTATTTTCTTTGAATTTTTGCTGGATCTTTTATTGTAATATGACACATAGCTTCTCATCCAACTCTGCACCAACAATTAATGAATCTCAATTTCATTTTGTGGTGAAATAATTTAGTAAGTTAAAGAGTTCAGTAAGTAGAAGCATTTAGGAAAAATTTAATGGGATGATATCTAGATTAATGTCACATTCAGCTGGCCAAAGTTGTAATCGTATCAATTTCTATTGAAAATAGGACGTGCCATGGAAAGCATTTTTCAAAAGTCAGGCAGTATGGGCAATGATGTATGCTCATTTTTGTGGAAGTTGGGGACACTATTCCTGCTTATCCTGGCTTCCTACATATTTTAGGTAAGCCAGATCATATCATTTCTTTGTTCATTTTCAATCTCTTTAATTTCCTACAAAAGTTTGGGTTGTGCACAACATCGATCACTAGCTGTAATTTACTGATCATTTTCTTTTTTTTCTTGGGAAGTAATTCTGATTGTTCCGTAAAATCTTGAAACATGTTTTTCTTTTTTTCTAGTTTTAATGTTCCAGGAGTTTATATAGCTTGTTAAAGGCAAACATTTTTCATTTATTATGGCTGTAGTTTTCAATACTCGCCACTTCAAGTAACCAAATTTCTACTCGAGGACATTTTCTTGGTATTCTGGAAATTTCCTGCTATGCTTATGACTTTCATTTATGTTCTGAAGCAAAACTTTGTAGTCTTTAACTTGACAATTTAATCTTTAATGAATTTTGTTCTGTGTAATGGATTTTATTCTTTTGTTATTTTGAACTGACGAATGAAAGCTTGGACCTTCGGTCCAAGCAAGCGGATGCTCGGCCTGCTTACATGTGATTGTGCCACGTCCACTCCTGAAACGAGAGACACTCACATCAGTCTTCCAAGGTTGTTGGAGCTTTGACTTCATTCGACAAAGTTTTTGTCTTCTTATAGTATGACATCAAATCGACCCAGTTGAATATAGTTGAAAGGGATTAATCTTTTGGTAAGTTAATCCTGTAGGCGATGTCATTCCAAAGCATATCTTAATAGAATAGGTATTTGACTTCTTTTGACACAACAAAAACTAGAACTGCATGTGGTTGGATATCCTCACGAACCAAACTTTGAGTTGTTAAATCTCTAATTGACTTCTTCCACTCCTCATACTCATCTTATTGTATCTGATAGACAAGTATGTAAGGAAGATTCAACTATAGGATAAAATCTATGGCAAACTAAGCAACTCTCAATAACAACCATAAGGGAGATGCCTTTATTTTTTCTCTAGGAGTTGGATTTCGTTTAAGTATGTTTTTCCCGCAAAGCTTCTACGGAGATTTCCAACACTCCGAGTCACGCCTCCTGTTTGACCATTTTTGGTGGGACATTATTGAATTGAGTTTAATACCCAAATTACTCTTTATAGTCCTCCAGAAGTTGTTCAAAGCTTATCATCTCTGATATGTTGGACTTTCCTCAGTAGGAGCTACTTAGGAGGTGTATTATATATCTGAAAATTCTGAAATTCTATTATATGAGGTTTCCTTTTGTTTGGTGCCGACTCCTCAAATTTATGGCCCATTTGAACGTTCAATGTCAGTGCTACTGATGCCCCTCTCAATTCCTGCAAAAAGGTGTTTTGAAGCACCACAATCTCATGTTCTGCATGAACGCCCATTACCTCAGACTCAATATCTTCTAGAATAACCTTTGCTAATCTAGCTAGTCTCTCTTGTGGGCTCATCTTGAATCACTAGCATCTCTTGCTTGTCGGCCTGTAGTTGAGGCTCAGCTCTGACATTTTCATGTCGCTATCTATTTCTTCAACTATTCTCTGCTCAGTGAAAGAGATTATTCTTCTGGTCGTGCAATTTGATTCAATATGCCCAAATTCGTGACACTTGAAATACTTTCTTAGCTTGGACGACTTTAGGAATATTGGTTAGCTCCATCTGTTCTCCACTTTGAATTAGTTTTTTCTCAGGTGTGTTCGGCTTGAATGTTCGAGTTGGTGTATTCTTGCTGCTTCATCCTTGGATAGAACTATGTCTATAAGATATGGCAATCACCCGGTGATGTTGTCTCGAGAACATTTCATGTTTGTAATGAACTGGTAGGTACTTGTGCTACACTGCCTTCATTTTCTAGTAAGCAGTGATCTTGTTTCGACCTTCTTTATTTCTTTTCCTCTTCAGGTTCTCTCACCAAAACACGACGTTTTTCTTCAGCTTGATGGTTGCAAGTTTCACTCTTCTCTCATCTCTTACCTTTTTATATTCTAAGATCCTCTCGATGATTTGTATGAACTCAAGATAGTTATTCAGATTCATTCTTTCCTCGAAATCCAATATATTTATATGCACTCCTAAGCCTTGTATCATCCAATAGACAGTTTCTATCTCGGCCTCCTCTGATTTTGAATCTCGAAGCGTCATGCTTGATTCTCCTCTTCATTGAAATCATCTCTACATAAATGATTCAGATGTTCTCTCTTTTCTTGGATCTCACTATCACAGTCGACAGTGTCCTCGCCCTTTGTCCTATCCTCAATTTCATCAAACCATTGTAGGACTCAACGGAGTTATCACTACATCTCTTTCATTATAAACTCTTGATCTACATTCGATACGTGTCTCTTTGGTGGTATGATTAGGGTTTGGATGCTGGTAGGTGAGTGTATGGGTGTGCTGTCTGGTTGGAAAGAAAAAATTTTGGTTAGAAGGGAGGTGAGGTAACCCTAGAATAGGACTAGGGTTATGTTAACTCTGATATCAAATGATACTGGAGTTAACCCAAATAATAATTAGAAATCAAATTTTATTATTGAAAAGCAAATGTGAGAGTACAACCAATATAATACCCACTTTTGTGAAAACATGTAAAATTTTAGCAATTTTAAAGTATATGCTAAATTTAGCATTTTTCAAAATTTGACTAAATTAATTTTATAAATTATTCATCTTAATCGATAAATTAGATATATAGCATCATGCCTGAATTTTAAACGTATGGAACATATAAAATTATGAAATAAAAGTTTAATTAAACTTAAATAAACTCTTCATTAATCCCTAATTCTTGTCGCTGTTCTCTAGCGAACTCCCTCTCCCACATTAAACCGTGTATGCAATAGATGGATAGGATCGAACGACTCAGATTTATTATAATCCAAGTTAAATGCCAGACTTCGCTTCATTTCTACCACTCCCACTTGATTTTCGCTTGTCTGAAGGGTCTTGCGACCGATATTGTAGCTGGGCGGGGCAAGTGTTTGGGCATGGAGCCGCAACTCTTAGTCGGATCTCTGGGAGAAGGACGGTGAGTATAAATCTCTCTTTCATGATATTTAGGACATTTTTTTCCTTCCCTACGTTTTCGTTTTGATATTTACCATGAAGTATGGTATTGCATGTGTTCCTTATTGCTGTAGCTTTACGAGAACAAACACGAAACTGTCGAATCAAGGGCTACGCTCTTTTGTGGATCCATTTCATGAGTTGCAGGGAAGGGTTGAGGGGAAAGGTAGAAGAGGGAAGAGGAATGGGAAGCATCAAAGAAGGGTTGGTTATACTGAGAAGCTCATTTGAGGTAAGAAAATTATATTTATGGTTAAATCATGATAAAAGCCAATAATTAATGAAAATCCTCGAGGTTGACAAATTTTAGCTTGTTTACATTAGGCGGCGAGCTTGAAGCGAGCTTGCAAAAACTCATTGTAGGGTTATTTCGTCAATTGAGGTAAAATAATTATGTACTAAATTAAGAATAATATGTTTCTCTAGAATTTTGATATGAATTCTTGTGATGTATGAACGCATTTAGAATTCCCTCATAATGTTGAATATCTGCAATCGTACATAAATTCATGTTTGAATTATCAATTTTCCTATTTATTGACACGATGAGCATGTTTACGAAATCTTCACTTGCAAGTATTAATATCATATTGATTACGCATGTGATTATGATTTGCCTATGATTGCTCATTACAGGAATTAGGATTACTACAATTACTGGAACGTCGTAACCATTGTGTGACACCTCATTTAATCTCTTAGAGGGAACCGAAGAGTGAGAGAGGAAGCGAGGAGTCAGGTAGCCGTAGAGAGGGAGATGAAGTGAGAAGGTCGGGAAGCTTAAGAGATGAGGTTCACCCTATAAATTGTCGAACGACTTACCAGTAGAGCTGAATGTCTTATCTGTAGTGAAGGAAAACAAGAGGAGAGGAAGAAACTGAGTGACAGTCAAGCAGATAGGAAAGAGGGGTTTGCGGTACAGAGGGAAGCCAGATCTAGGTGTTACGACAGGGAAAGAGAGAAGGGCTGGCTGCGAGAATCAGGGAAGAGGTTGGGGGAAGATAAGTGTCTCTGCAGGATCGAGTTACAGTCGGATCATCCCTCGAACCTTTGAAGAAAATCACCACCTTGAGCGAGTTACAATTAGAGCTTCTTTTCGTCTTCGGATATATCCCTAAAAGGGAAAACAACCGACGACGTCGAGCTCGACAAAAATTTGAACTCTAAAGGACCAAAAACTAAACCCTAGGATAGCAAACACATATATAAATAGAAGATGGATGGACAGAAACAAAAACAAGAAGGGGCGGAATAATTCTCGCCCAATGAAAAATGGGTGGAGGGGGTCTGTCCAGGGATGAGCTTTCTCCCGCTGAACCGGTTGGGGCCGGTTCAACCCAAGCCCCCACGTCACAATGTTATTAATAAGATAATCAATTGTGCATTGGAAAAATATGTGCACGTTTAATACACAAATTGAGACGCAAAGAATTCAATTTAACGCACAAAAAGTTAGAATTTGTCATTCAAACCTAGACTAGTTTATATATCAGTTACACAGTATCTGTTTCCTTTATCTCATGAAAATAAATTTTCTCACTAACTCGCTTTCAAATTGATATCTTTTTAATTATAAAATGCACTTTTATAAAGAAAGGAGTTTTGTATGGCACTAAACTTGGCAATTAACATTAGAAGTTTTAAACTTCTAATGAAAATAATAGACTTAAATTCTAGTTTTGGTGCAATAAGTTCAAGCAGAAGTGTAGCACTTATTCAGAATTGTGTCGTCATTCTATAGGGATGAAGAATTCCTTTGTTTTTCTTTCTTTTACATTATTTTTAACTTGTTTCCTACACGCCCCGCCCCGCTCGTTACACATATATACACACACAAATATATACATGTTAAGTTGCCTCTAGTGCATTTTGGAGCTTTCAAATTTGAGTCAAGGAAATAGCTCTTTTTTGCAAATGCAAGATAAGCTTGGGTATATGAATGCTTTGCCAGACCACACATTTTTTGGAGCTCCATTCAATAAAAATGCCCTTTAAGCATGGCTTTCAGTTTCACCAATATTCGATGGAAAGATGAACATATCTTAATTTCACGATCCGACTTGGGGCTTGGAGTTAACTAAAATGGGAACAAGCAGTCTGATGGTGGACATCAATTTACTGCTATTCTAATTCTATCACTAACAATTTAATATTCAAATAATTCATGAAAAAGCCGTTATAGAAAGCAATCAAAATTAATAAGTAGAAATTTATATCTTTCGGTTGTTGTTCTTGCCTCTTGTAATATTTACTCATCTTCTATTGATCTTGTTCAAATGTTTAAAACTTAAATATAATATTAAAACAACATACTAACTTATCTAAATATAATCCAGGAGTTACAACAATGCAAGAAAAAAAATTTAATATGCATGCGGGTTTATAAGAAACTTTATAATATGTTTGTCTTTCATATTTTTATAAGTAATCTGATTTATGGTAATGGATGATTCAATAATTTTTTTTAAATGAAATACTTAATCTTTAATAAGCATTTACTTTATACTTTACATACACTCCTGTTTCTTTGAGGATCACCGTCAACAAACCCATCACACCCTCAGTCAATATTGCCATGTCGGTTTATGCCGGTATAACAGTTAATGATCTATATATCGCAATTGTCTGGGGTAGAAAGACCCTACTTGCCCTTTACCGATATTATCTCGTCGGTTCAGTGGTTAACCATGTAAACATTACAATTTACTTGGGAGGTAAGCTCTGGTTTACTCTTCCTTAGCCCGTATTAAATCGTCGACACAACGATTAGTGAACTATCACAATTGTCTGGTGGTAGAAAAACTCTATGCACGCGCGTACAATCACATCCCCTACTTGTACTATTAGGGGGCGAACTTCTCTAACAATGCATATACAAATATTCATATATAAGTTATTTTATTCTTCATACATATATTATTCTGAAACATCTTTATGCAATCTACTAGCATACATACTTACTCTTACTCTACTGTACAACTATCATCATGCATCTCTCATATCATTCATAAATTTATCTCGTGCATATCTCTTACCCATATCATTCATATCATTTTTTATTATAACTATCATGCGTATTTTTCCTATTATGTCTATCTTTCATATCATATCTATCATACATATCATACCTCATACATATCTTTTATGCATATCTTTTATATTTATCAATATGAAAAATTTACTGTAATATAAATCCCACCGAACTGCAACATAAATGCAATCAACATGCATTTTGAAATAAAGAAGATTACTGAAATTTAGAAATGTAATTACTCTCCACAATTGCCACGAGAGGAATTAGCTGGCCATTGGATAACATTTCTGTTGATTTATATAATCTAACAAACAATTGAACTTCAAGATTCAACTAATTTCGTCAATCAAATTATTATTCTTAAATTAGCATAAAATTGTTTATAGAGTCGTCCTACAACGACCTTCTACACATTTGCCCCTAACTTGTCGCCTCAGCTGAAAAACCTGAAATCTTAAACGAGTTAGTTCATAAAGTGATTGAACTCAAAATATAATTAATTTGCTAAAACATAGCTTAAATAGCTCTCTCGGCAACCAACCCTTCTTCGAAGCTGTTCTATCTTCTTCTCTCTTCTTCTTAACTTTGCTTACTTCCTCTTAACATTCTTGAATTCGTGTCAAAAACCCTTTTGGAGACCCACAAACCAACTTCGTCGCTTTCAAAGCAACTTCGTCTCTGCTATGTCGACCTATAATGAAAAACAAATGCATAATTTGTGGCAATTCTCAAAATGAAAGTGCAAGGAAAGAAATGTCTCAAATAGTGTATAAAAAGATTCATACTCACGGATTTCACCCCGGAGTCCTAAAATGCCGTGTGCGGCTCTGTGCATAGCGGTTGCAGGTTCCCCCCCGCACCGTCGAGCGAACCCGAAAGGGGAAGAGGATATGTGAACCTCTGGGATGGGATTTCCCCATTTGACGCCATCGAGAGAAATATATCGAGGGGGAAAAGTATTGCGAGATTAGGGAGAGTTAATTAATGTTTAATTAATTTAATTAGTTTTATTAACTTATAACTTCTGATTTTTATAACTTTGAATTCATTCCAAATTTATATATAGTATTATATATTGAATAGATCAATTTTTTGTGTATGATTTTATAAAATTAACTCGGTTAAAATCTGAGGGGTTCGAAATTTTTATTCAGATTTCTCAAAATGGGTTATTAGAATTTGCATGCAAGGGGCATACACAATAGTGTTTACAATATCTCCAGTTTTTCAATTATTTTTAAGTGCTATTTTTGGGTCATATTGAATTTGAATTCGGGTTGGGATTTAGATTTAGATTGCTTATTTGCTGGAGAATTATTAGGAAATGCAGATGATTTGACTTTTAAATTTAAATTCAGATTTTTTAAAAAGGTTTTGTTGAGATTTTAGGAGTGAATATGTGGAAATTTGGCTGAGTTGGAGGAGAAATGTAATAACCGGTTTTAAGAAATAAACTAAAAATTTTTGCTACTTAAAATGTACCCTAAATTTTGCATCCTTTAGATTTCAACCAAATTAATTTTATAAAATTATATGCTTCTAAATGATAATTTGATATATAATATCATATTTAAAATATGAATAGAATGAAAGATATAAACATTGGAAGTTATAAGTTTAATTAATCCTATTTTTTCTTTACTATTACCCGACTTCCACATGATATTTAGCGTTGGTTTCGGTTGAAGGGTTGGTGTCCTTTCTAGATCCTTTAACTTACTTCCTTCCCTCTCCAGTTTCTCCTCCCACAAGGTCCTTCACGACCTTGCACAGTGGCAAAGTCACGATCTGAAATAGGTGAATGATTAGCCGAGAGCTGCAGCTTTGTGTTTGGACTTCGAGGATGAAATCGGTGAGTATGAAACCCTCATTCATGCTATTTGATACATTCATTTCTTTTCTCACTTTTCATTTCAACATTTGTCATGAATCATGCATGCTTTTCAATTTCAGTCGCCGTAGTCGAAAGTAACAAAATATGTTTGTGAACTTCCGTAAGAGTTTTTTGAGAGAAATCAACGAACATGGAGAGGAATAAGGTGATAGGAGAAAGAGAAGAAGATTTGACAGTTTTGGAATAGGTCAGGTTGTCATGAATGTTGTTTAAGGTACATTTAGACTAATCAGTTATTTTTTGGGTTAAATTAGTTATAAGTTTTAGGTTGTTTTCTAGAGGTAGCGAGCTCGAGGTGAGCGTGTAGAAACCAATCATCCTGTGTCTCCGTCAATTTCAGGTAAAAATAATTCTATGCCAACTTAAGAAGAATAATTTGATTAATAGAAATTGCTTGAATCTTAATGTTTAATTTTTATTTTATAGGTTATGGATATTTAAATAAAGATTATCACAACGTCCAGCTAGTCATGGAAGTTTAAGAATCTTACATTGTAACCGAAGTGAGTATTTATGTTTTTAAATTTCAATAATCTTCTTTATTTCAAAATGTATGTTGATTACATGTATCTTTTAGTTTAGTTTTATTTATTTCACAATATATTCTTCATATTATTAGATAGAAAAAATATGCATAGCAGAAAAGATATAAAATGTATGCATGACATAAACAATATGCATGAGATAAGTGATATGTATGATGAATGATTGCATTGTTGTGTAAGTGTACATCTTAGTAGATGAATGAGCATGTCTCAGAAGAATGTATGTTTTGAATAGTGAAATAGTTTATATATGAATACTTGTATTTATATGATAAGAGAATGAGTTCACCTTCTAATGATATAGATAGTGGATGTCAGTGTATCCGCATGCATTTTACTACCCAATTGCGATGTTTAGATCATTAATTGCTGTGCCGACAGGAAAATATCTATCAAGGGCGAGTAGATAGAGTTTGCCTCCCCATACAATTGTGATGTTTATATCGATATTCACTGTCAACTAGAGAATATTGACTAGGGGCAGATAAGGGTCTTTTCATCTCGGACGATTATGATGTTTTAATTGCTAATTAATGTGCCGATGAGCTAATATTGATCAGATGTGTGTTAGTTTTTTTTGGCGGTGAGACTCATACGGACAAATGTATATTTAAAGAATATAAAGGAAATGTAAAGTTAAAGTAAATGCATGTATAAGATTTGAGTATTTTTATTGAGTGAAAGTCATTGATACATAAATTAGTATATTAAAAAATTTCTATAGAAATATAGAAGATTAGCATTTTCCAAGAATTCTTATAGAGATATAAAGACCGAAATACATATTGATTTAATTTTCTTGGATTACTGTAGCTTAAAAGTGTGATTACTACTGATTATCTTTAGTTAACTCATTATGTTATTTAAATATTTTTTTTTAGTTTTAAGCTTTTAAACAAGATGAATAGAAGACAAATATGTATAGGAGGCAAGAACAACAACTAGAAAGGTAAAAACTTATACTTATTTCAATTACTTTCTTTAATGGTTTTTTTGTGAATTTTTTAATATTAAATTGCTAGTGATAGAAATATAATAACAAAAAAATCTGTGCCCGTTTTGGTTATTTCTAAGCCCTGGGTCGGGTCATAGCAAAATGATATCAAAATAAGAGCTTTAGATTAAATGTCATGAATGTTAATGAAAGAACCAATAAGATGTTTGAATTAAGTTATAATAATGGAATTTAAAATTTTAATTGAGTATAATTAAATTTTATTGTTATTATTTCAAATTTATGGATGATCATGAGGAAGAGATTAGAGATGATAATGTAAAATTTGATTTATCTTAGAATGTTAGTGGGTGCTAATGTATTTTTTGATATGATGAATGCTTTGATTAAAAATTCTCAATCTTGAGCTAGTTGCAATGGAGGGGAGCACCAATTGATAAGTACGTGAAGCTTTCTCAGGATATGAGACCATCTTTATTTTCTGGAGCGGGAGGGCCGGTAAAATCTGATAATTGGTTATTGAGAGTGGAGAAAATTATTGATAGATTGTCATGTCCATTAGAGAGGAGAGTTCCCTTTGCCACATTTGCTTTTGAAGGGGAAGCTGAAAGATGGTGGGAAGGTCAGATGTAGGAAAAGTTTGGAAGCAAAATGAGTCACTTGGTGCAGTGTGGCTAGTTCATGAGATCCTTCAGAGATTGATTGGTACCACTATCAGCCAAGAGATACATGCATGATGAATTCATTAGGTTGGTGTAAAGAGATTGATCAGTTATGCAGTACGAAGAAGAGTTCACAATGCTATCGAGATATGAATCAGAACTCGTTTTAAATGTAGAGGAGAAATGCCATAAATATCTTTCTGAACTGAAAGATGCAATCAGACAACCACTACCACTTGAGATTAAAGATTATTCAGTGCTAGTGGAGAGAATTTGGCGGCTGGAGATTGGTTTTCAACAGACTCAGAGGCGTAGAGATTTGCACAATAGTAAGAGCTTGGAAAAAGTGACACCAACAGTTCATTCAGGCAAATCTTATGGGAAGATGATGTCCTACATTAGTAGAGCTAGTAGCCAGAGCCCTGTGATAAGTGTGAGAAGCAACATTATGGTGAATGTTTATTTGGGTTGAAGGCGTGTTACTTTTAAGTTAATCTGGACATTAGATGAGAAATTGTCCTAATTCTGCTCTAAGATCCACATCAAATGTTAACACAAGAAAGGTCTCAGCCTAGAGAAATTTTTCCGGAAGGATCTACGTTTAAATGATTAGCAGAAGATGATAGAAGCTGATATCGTGACTCGTAAGGAGAAACCAAGGCTGAACATTCGCCCAAGAATTTTCCTTAACTCATCATGAACTAGAAGAGCATGTTGTCATTGATGTTGATGCATAGAGTTTGATATGTTTTAGTTATCACTTGAAAAGAAAGTTTTTTTAATAATTTTATGTTCCATCTTCATAATATATATATATATATATATATATATATATATATATATATATATATAATCAGAAGAGCACA